>VDFB02277530.1:0-22641 GCA_007258455.2 Sequoia sempervirens
TGATCCAAAAGCAGACAAGAATGGCAGCAAGAAATTCATGGCATAATCATCATGAAGTCCGCCATACTCAAGATGAGGGCATGTCTAGCACAAGGTCAAGTCCACCCTAGTTTGGAAAAGGAAATGTCGAGCTAACTCCAAAGTCTGACCTAGGTGAAAGGAAAATGTCCAAGATGCTATGAAGTCTGACCTAGGTTGTGAAAGAAAAATTGCCGAGTGCTAGCAAAGTCCGCCATGTCAAAAGAGGATATGGCATGAAAGTTTCAAAGTCTGACCTACTTTAGGAGTCTTGTCCAAGGCACTACAAAGTCTGCCATAATGATGATAAGCACAATGGCAAGGAAGATTCAAAGTCCGACTTTGCCAAGTATATAATGTCTTAAGCATGGTAAAGTCTGCCTTGCACAATGGCAGACAATTGACAAAGTCCGACTTTGCTCAACTGAGGAATGGCACAAGCAAGATAAAGTCTGACTTTGCCCAAGGAAGGATGTCCAAACCTTTATAAAGTCTGACTTGGCACAAGAATAGTAAAGTCCAACCTAGGCCTAGAGAAGAAAATGTCTAAGTGTTAGCAAAGTCTGACCTTGGCATGAAAGAAACAAAGTCTGCCTTGAAGAGAGATGGGAGATGAAATGTCTCAGCCCTCATAAAGTCCGCCTAGAGAAGATGTATCATGGCAAGAGGAATAAAAGTCCGCCGAGCTGGAAAGATGTCCAAGTCAAGAGCAAGTCTGCCTAGACACCAAAGAATACATGGCATAAGGAAAGCTAAGTCTGCCAACAAAATGCCCAAGTAACAACAAAGTCCGCCCAGCTAAGGAAAGGATAAGAAAATTGGCTAAAACTCAGAAAATTGGCTAAGTGTTGGAAAGAAAATAGGAAGAATGAAGAGGAATAAAGTGGAAGTGAATAAAATCCTGGTCCAAGGATGGAGTCTGCCCTACATAGCACAAGCCAAATTCACAATTGAAGGCATATCCACAGGCAAAGTTCATTCGAGCATAGAGATGGCTAAAATCTTGGCTAAGTGTTGAATGGTCCACATGAAGGTATTACAAAGTGAAATTGAATAGCCAAAATTTGGCTAAGTATGGGAAATACTTCATAGAGAAAATTGCAATTTCCTCCATTATGGTGAAAGCACAGAGGCATTCTTCTCCAAATTCAAGGCACTTGAAAGAATATTCGGACATCTTTGGGGGATTTCATCTACAATCCCATACCTATTGAAGCAATCAGGGCAACTTCTTGAAGGATTTCATCTCCTTAAGAATTAAAGACAAGCTTCGAATCAGAATCAGATGGTGACAAGAAGAGTATTCCAAACAAATTTCCATTTTTTGACACAAATTGGAGAATTCAGAGAGGAAATCCAAAGGAATAACATCAATCTAGTTCAAGTAGGAAAGAAGAAATCGAAATCTCCAAAGGAAACCAAGATCAAAGCTAGGAAGGATATTCTAAGGCAAGCACGTGGAAGAAAAACAAAGTGACCAAGGAAGACATCCAGCACGCTTGTTCGAAATCAACTTGCAACAACTTTCTATTTTATTGTTGGTTTATATTTAGCAGAATGACAACTGTCCCCAAATGTAATTTTCTCATTGGTCAAGAGGTAATTAGTTGTGACCAACCCTAATTAGGGTTTTATTTTAATCTCGGCCGTTGATCCTAAATCAATCTTGGCCATTGATTTGTAATTGGGGAGCCTATAAATTGAGCTCACCCCTCATTTGTAAGGGGTGAAGAAAGTGTATGAGATTGTTGCGTATTGCTACTTCTGATAATGAAAGCTCTTATGCATGATTTTCTTTGAATCCCTTTTATTGTCAAGTGGTTTGCAAGGTTGCATAGCTTCTTCAACATTAGATTAGAATTTGATTTGAATGTTTGTTAAATGAATGAAAGATCTGATAGTATTGATTGGTGAAACTTAGCTCATACTTTCTTTGAATAAATGATTTTTATTCAATGCGTAAAGTTAGCCTGAGCTTATGATTGTGGATGCTTAACTTCAGTCTGGATAAGTATTATTCAAGACATGAAAACTATAATCACATCCCTTGAAGATTGCACCCACTTTGTGTAGTTGTCCTAGGGAGGCGAAGCAAAGCATGGTTAGCAGTTTCACCTAATCTTGATTGTCTCTTGAATTCTTAGGAGTAGATTAGGACTTCTAAACCCTTATCCTTTTGTACTTTTTTTGAAATCCCAAACTGAAAATCCCAAAAGAAAGAGTATTTAATGATAAATCCATCTAAGTCCTAACTTGTGAATTGAACAAGCCTAGCGTAAGTCCCTTTGTGTATTACCAGATATCACAACGCCCATTGAGCTTATCCACACGTCAAGACCTGACCAAAAAAACCTTGGAGTCGCCATATGATCTTCTCGCAATCTTAGCATAGGCGGTGATTTTGTTCAGGAGAGGATAGAGTGTCTTGGGACATTTTATTTTGTGTGTTCAATGGATGATAAAACATACACCAACAAGACCCTTGTGATCTATGAGTGATTTGGTGTTGAGCGTAGATTGAAGAACAATTATTATTGTTGGATCGCCTTCCTCGTCTCCTCTCACATCCCTAACTATCACACTCTCACTTCTAACCATTCATAGAAAAATTCAAACTCAGTCATTTTAATATTTTATTATTAATTTCAAGATAACATTTCTTTTTTAGATTAATTAGCCGAGTGTTGGTGATGGGCCCCTTTGTTGAAAATAAGGTGGAACTAAGCTGCAATATTAACTCATGAATTTGAATTCAAATATGAAAATAAGATTACCAAATCTGCTTATATGTATGTGATTTTACATTCACCATAATATAAAAAATCAGCAAACAAATATGACATTAGATTTACGTGGAGAAACCCTTTCGCGAAAAAACTCCACATGAAAAGAGGTCAAGTATATTATTGATCTTCACAAGAGAGATACACTACAATGCACTTCCTTGCTGATCTCCTACAACCTAGATGCTTCCATACACCATTGAATAACACAAGATACAACTACCATCTGAAGGCTCTAATTTATAGAACTTTTGGGAGGCAAAACCATAGTAGGAAACTGAAACAAGAGGTGCCAAAACCTGCAATGTCCCAAATAGGAATTATACTAATTTTAACCTAAATTACCAATTTCCTAGGAAAACAATGGATTTAGAGAGTACCTTGGCTTACAATAATAACTTAACAAGTAGAGTATCATGGTTAAACATTAGTAAATCCATAGTAAATTTGTTAATCCAGTTATTACCTTAACCTAGGGATGCTCAACCATGGGAGAACATGGAATAGAGTGACTTGATGGGGTGTCTTAGCCTCTCTAGGCCGAAAAGCAGTATTCTTTGTATCAAAGGCAGTACCCCTTTGGCCTCAGGTGGCCCATGCCATTCATATGAGGTGGCCTACCTAGTGAGGATTTTAATTTATCTGTTATCCCCTCATCTTGCCATTGTTTCCCATTTCCTCATGATTGATCTCCTTATATTGTTACACCATGATAGGGGAGTGAAGTTACAAAAGGGTTTCCTGGTAGCCCAACTCTCCTAGGCCCAAAGGAAGTACCCTTTGGACTAAAAGGTAGTACCCCTTTGGCCCATGTGGGCTCATCTTTCCCGCCCCCCGGTGGCATACCTAGAAGGGGGCCCCATCACCATACCCCTTTTGAAGTTCTCCCTTCTCTCCTCATGGTGAAGATGTGTGCATAATAAACTAATCAAATTCATATCTGCAAATAATCATATCAGCAATATATAATGAATTATGAATGTGCTATCATACGATATAAATGATAATATGCATGAACTATTGATCATATTTAAACAGTACATTTAATAAATATTTTACCACAAACATATGAACTCACAATTCTGCAATCAAAATATAATTTATGCAAACTGAGTGTTTGCTGGTTGATCTGCCTCTTTTCCTCTTCCCAATTCGATCTGCTCTTAACACTCAGAAGATATTGTTAGTGTAGACCAAATAGACAAGAATCTATTATCCATACTTATGTTAAAGCATCATAATTACTTATAAGGTTCAATAATTGCTGAAAGCATCATTATTGCATAACTGTATATAATATATATATTTATTTCTAATGGACTTATATATTTATGTTTATATGTATATATTGAATTATATTAACTTATTTCCCTTATTGTTCCTGAGTGCAGATTATTATTTATTCCTGATTGCTCATATATTTACTTATTTTTATATTGTTAATTATTTTATACTTGCAAATTTTGGCCCTTTATTATCTCTTTCAAACCTATTAGTTACTTCTGCATTCATCTATTCTATATCTCCTATGCAACCCTGTATATGATTCGATGATCATATCTGTTGAGATATCTGCCCTTATGTTTAAGAATGTTCCTTATTCCCTTTCCTGATCTGCTTATATATTCCTGATTTTATTTATTTTCTTTGTCTTCCCTGAATGCCGATGTATTTCCCATGCCTTTTTCCCTGGCATTGATTTTACTCCCCTGATATATCCCTATGTCTACGTGGAAGGCTGCATTAGAAAGGTATGACTTTTGGTTTTAGACTAAGCTCTGCCTCTCATATTAATTGCTGGCTGTTGATTCTATCGCTGCAGCTTGGATCGCTGCCCTTAGATCATAATATATATGTTATGTTTATTACATATTTATATTAATGTTTATTATTATATTTATGTTTATTCATTTTTTTTATGTTTCCTTGTTTTAAGGTATATTTTATATTATAATAATAATTATAATAATATCAAATATTTATTTTGTATTGTTGATATTTATATTGTTATATTCGATTATAATTATAATATTATCTTATGATAATTATAATTATAATTATAATAATATTAAATTGCTAATATTCTTCTCTATATATTTCAATATGTATTTTATTTATTTACATTTCAATGCTTTATATCTCAATGTTACAATTTCGAGGGCATGGCAAAACCACTTGGAAAGACCCACGCCCCATCCTTGCAAATCCAAGAGTCATGATAATAAATTAATTAATGTGCACAAGTCTTCAACCTGGGCATCTAACCCATAGCCTCTTCATCTATTCGCATTCAGGATGCTTCAATGACTATTCAACTTCCTGATGGAGAACCAATGGATAGTTGTTTTCCCGCAAACTTGATGTCCCACTCAAGACCCTTCACATTCCCAATTTGAATGCTTAGGAGGGATAATTTTGTCTTCTAGTGATGTGTAGCCTCCACCAACATTAAATTCCATCTTGAAAATATAATTACAATATTCCAATATTAAATACATTTCTCTAATGTCCACTAGGACACTTTGCAAGAAACGTGGAGGCATAAAAATGACATAGGTTTGCAAGGTAAATGTCACCTAACCTAACACCCTTCCTCTTGCATCATGTAGGGATACCATTCTATGTAATGCTCTCCTAGCAAGGATACCATTGAGCTTACAATTATCCGACCAATGCTCCATTGGCTTGAATGCTGCACTTCCTATCTCCTCTTGTGGGGCTACCATCTTCCTCATCCTACAAGGCATCCATTCTCCTTCCTTATTGCCCCATTTGTGCTCTTGCAGCTTGCAATTTTCCTAACAACACTTCTTTGGCTTAACCATTGCACCTTCAATCTCCTCTTGTAGGGCATTCCTCCTTATTGCTCTACGCATGCTCCTCTAGCGTTAATGTTGTCGTCCATTGTTCTCCTCGATCTTGAATACCGTAGTTCATGCTCCTTGATCTTGAATGCTATCACCTTTGGCATGGTCTTCTGACATGAATTCTGCCACTTGTAGGTCTACTGTTGTATAGCAATTTACTAAAGTGGGACTAACACTTTTGTATGTCTATTGGTACTAAGATGTCACTTTTGAGGAGAACTGAACATTGGTCTCCAAGATGAGAACCAATTGGTCCTACCACTTGACCACAACCTCTTTGAAATTGATTTTAAATTATTATTTGATTAAATTCCATGGGGTTCTATAGGAGCTACCACCTAAAAAGAAATAAAACATAAACAACTAAACAAAAGAGACTAAAGGGAAAGCTGCAATCTTTTGTAGGGGAAGAGATGAACAAACAAACACAAGAAACCTTAAAATCTTGAATGGGAGTGCAATACCCTCTTAAGATTTAATTCCTGATTTTTTATAAAACATTGGTATACAAGCATCCAAATCTGAATCAGCTGCCTGTAGGGCAGCAAGCTCTCCATGATAGTTATCTAACCCAATGTTTGAGTTCCACTCAAGGCTGCGAAATTCGTCATTGAAGAGGAGGAAGAACTGATAAAGAAGTTGTAGAAGACGAGGAAAAAAGTGAAGGAGGTGAAGCAACCATTGACAACATGAACCTTAAACATAGAGAAGAAACCATGGGTTGAGAGGTTAGAGCCTTAAAAGCCAGAGGGAGTGAAGATGAAAGCTTTGTAGAGAAAGAAGAAGCCCCAAGAATCATCAAAGAGAGGGGAAGTGAAGGAACACTAAGCAACACATTCCTTGTAGAAAGAATTAGAGAGTTCTCCATATCCAAAGGAGAGGTAAGGATTCCTAAGGGGCCTTCATTGAAAGACTGCGACTACCCCTCCCTCTCTCCTTCCCCTGTAACCCCTCCTCTCCCGCTCCCCACTCATATCCCATCCCCCAATCAACATCAGTAGGAAAGGGTAGTGAAGATGGAGGAGGAGGTTTAAGAGACTTCAAAAGTAGACACACACAGTCTCTAATATGGTGTTAGCATAGGATATATTGTGAAGTGGATTCTTCCAATAAGGAGAATTCTATGGTGTTGCCCTACCTTGAGGGTTTGATCTATCTCTGAACATGTTGGAGTATTTCTATTAGTTTATACAGCTGCACAACACTATACATTCATAGGGGGTTCATCAATTGCAAGGGGCATTCAACCAATGCTCAATCCCCCAGCTTGTTCTTTCTTGTTTCCTCCCCACCTTGAGTTGGACAAATAGGAATCCATCAAAAAGTTTGTAGGGAAAGTCTGTCTTGTTGAGGTGGTATATGAGTACCAATTGCGGAATGATCATGGCTACTAAACTTACCAAACCTTGAAATTTTAACTACATCCATTTTTGTTTCTGAATGAGGGCCTATATAATTTGTCTCTATACAACATTCATTTCTCAGATGATTTTTCATGCATTGAGAATGATAATTTTCCTTATAATTTCCCTATTTTCTTCTCCAGAACCATGTTTTGTTCACAGCTTTAAGTTTTGTTGAATAATTAATATTTATCTATCGAGCCAGCATACATATAGTGAGAGAAACCTAGTGAGCCTCAGTTCATGGCTGACATAAGTGCTTCTCTATACTTTGAGAATTGAATCTATTGAACATGAATAATTACAGAAGGTGAATAATCCATTTTTTGAGATTTAGATGTGCAAAAATACTGACCATTTGTTGCATATGATAACATTATTGCTGTATGTGTTCTTGAAATTTCATCTTTATCATCTTCTTTTCATAAACTTCTGTGGAGATATCAACATTCTTGTATTCCTCTGGAAATCCTTTTATTGATGTTCATAGATTGTCTATAGTATCCTTTGAGTAGCAATTTGGAGCTCTGTCCTGAGAAATAAAGTATGCTAACAGAGTTTTGAACCTTATTTATTTGCCATAGGGTTCCATATATTCGTAGTATTAGATTCAGTATTCTTCTGCCTGTCTGTTGACATGTTGCACAGAAGTACCTTCCAAAATTAAGTGAACTAGTTATCGAGGAGTATCTCTGTAATGCTAGTTTTCTCTGAGTATAAAATTGGATAGATTAATATATCAGAGTTAATTTTGTATGGAAGAAGATTTATTGGTGTTATTATTGAAGTTTAAATATTATAATGTATATTTATAATTTAGATACAAATGCACAAAAATACTTATTTATCAATGTTAACTAGCTTAAGACTAAAGCGCATTAAGAACACTATCAGTAATATATAAGTTGGCATCCAACAATATGAATACGATAATAAAAAGAACAATTAACATCTTTAAAGAATTTAATTAAATCAACTCCATCTCATTTATAATTAAAAATATCTTTGAACAATAATATATTAATAAGTTCACTGCTTTTTTGAATCACAAAATTTGGAAAGGTCACTCTCACCCTAAGAAGATATCAATGGTATTGGCCCTGATAGCTATGGCACACTCTAGAGAACCTATGTAAAAACATAGTACGTACCTACTCATACTGAAGAATGTGTGCCTACTCGTACTCTGCCTACTTGTACCCCAAGATGGACACACTCTTTGTGCCCCCTTTTCCAATGCCCATAGCCCACCAAACCACTTTCTTCTTCCTTGAGTGATTTCCATGTCCATTTCCAAGTCTCACATAAATGCTTTATATAAGCCTTAAGGGGTGGTTTTCAAACTATCACAGCCTTTCACAAAGGTTGCCTTTAATTATTATTGAATTATTCCTCTCTTTTAAAAGAGTTTTCATAAATATTCTTTATTAATCTCCATTTTAACCAACTAATCATATTATTCTATATTATTCTATCTACTTTTAATGCTTTCATAACTTTATTTTCACTTTGGGGAAAATGTTTCATAACAATCTAGGACACTCGGGATGGCATAACTCTATCAGTGGTAGCATCTTGACTGACATCCTCTGTTCTGTACAAACAATTACAATGCGAATTGTGGGTAACATTGATATAGAGGAATCCCATCAATTTGGCAATGATTCATTAGAGTTGCAAGCAGGCTTGTAACTGCTTAACCACTCCTTCACCACCTGCATGTAATATACTGTGTGCTACCGTTCTCTGCAACAATACATACGAAAATAACACAGGAGAAGGAATACAGAGTTTAGTTTAATGGACAATGTAGTATCCCTTGCTACTTCTGATCTTTATTTTTGCCTTGAAGGAATATGGTCAAATTCACTAAATGTGAAACAAGATCTTGGTTGCTAAAACCCTCTAACACTTTAGGGCATTCACCTAAAAGAGAAGGATAGACCAAAATTTCAATGCTCACACTAATGAAAATCACTGTAATATTCCTCACAATAACTAAACTTTATTTGCTGGTTTAGGCCTCAAGGAATATTGTGAAACGCTTTGCAAACAACCTCTTTCACCGCTGTTTCTGTGTTTCAGTCTGATTATACTTGTTTGGAATGTGTTTTGAATGCTGCAATTGATGTTTGAAATACTTCTAAAGATGCAAGATTGATTTAACAATGCAATAGGAGTAATATGCTAACTGTTCTTGACTTTTCTTATACATATACATGACTGAAATCAACAATTACAGCAAGATGACATAATGTCAAACACTTTCCATGCATCCTAAGATAACCAATATGCACCTACAGCATCTAGGCATTGATGCAAACACTTGCCATACAAACTGAATATGCAATAAGAACAACTACAGCCTCTTGACATTTAATCAAACATTTAGCATGTATCTAGAATGACAACATATGGCTGCAACTTGTAACTCTATTATTGATAGTCTCCTTCAATTTACAATACCAATGCCATGTCTGATTGTAAATGAACTCCTACAGCAGCAAGTCTGGAATGAAGATGCAAACTACTTCAAATCAAATATGGAGGCCAAGGCTTTTGGCTTACAGCTGAATATGATGTGAAATAATATACCGAAGTCTGAGTACAATGGCAGCATACAACTAACTTCAAATGCCTAGCAAATACTGATATAGAATGCAAGAAGAACCTGGTCCAAGGAAGCGCCTAGGAATGTAGATGAAGTAGCTGCCCGTAGACCAAGCAAAAAGTATTCTCCATAGCCAAATCGAAACCTTCTCTTGGCCGCCCCTGTTCTGAAGTAAATGCTGATATAAAAGAATTGGCAGCCATTAAGCATTCGATGAAGCCTCCAAAATGTTCGCCTATGCGTTAGGATTGAAGCGCCCCAACTTGCTAGTGAAATTGATGGAGGTTAAGGCCACGATGTGCATGAACATGAAGTCTGAAGTATGGATCAATGGCTGCCAATGATCTCCACAAACCCACGATTCTCCTCCAATAATAGCTATAAATCAAGCTGCCAAATAGTGCCTTCAATGCCTTGCTTATTCTTGTTAGTGTTGTAGCGGCGGGAGATATTTTCTCCTAATTATATCTTGCTCAAGGCAGGTTGGCCTTCATCTTTTATAAATAAAATATATTTGTTCTAGGTCGGCCCTAGAGAGGAAGCTGCCCAGCTTTGTATATAAAGAAGATGATGTCCTCTCATTTGATCAAACATATCATTCACTCTCCTATTCGCATCTTCTAGCAGTAGTTCGCCTCCCAGCAGCAGCAGATCCGATTTTTTAGAAGAAGTGTTATCATTCAAGATTTAGTGCATTCAAGATTAGATACAAGGAGTAATGACATATCTTATTGTAGAAGATTCGGCCTACTTTAGGGGCTGATTTTATAAGCAGTTTTCTGCACTTATTCATCTGATTTATAAGAGAATATTATTTGCTGGGTTTTTCTCCCACGAGTAGGAGGGTTTTCCCAGGGTAAATTGCTGTGTTCATAGTCTATTGTGTTGTATTTTCTGCTTATTTACAGTTCTGATCTTAAAACCAACATGGTATCAGAGCGGGTTTAAGAAAAAATCTGATCAGATTTGTTTAAGCAGTCATGAGATAACTACAATGTAAGGAAGTCAGATTCGTGTCCATATAAATATGTATTCATGCTAGCGAAGATTGCAAGAGAAACCTGGGAATTATAGGTGACGTGTAGGAACAAGGAAATCTGGGAATGAACAACGCTACATTTGTTTGAGTTGTCCGTTTTGAAATTGTTACATCTTCATTTGGAACCTCCACCTTCTTTATGAAAGATGCTTATAATATGTATTGATGAACAAGCTACTAATTAAGTTAGGAACAACTTGCTTGAATAATTACGAATAAAGGAGCTGCTTGAATCAGACAGGTCAAAGCAGAAAATCATTAAGTTTGTTCATATTACTAAGGGACTATAATAGTCTACATAAGTTTAAGTACTGTTGCTGCCTTTCAATCAAGGGATGAAGCAGTATAAAATATAGGCAGAGAACTGAAGCTTGTTCAGTCTTTTGAAGAAGTTGGACAGAGGTAGCACTTCGGTTAACGCAACATCAATGGTGGATGACGTTGATGGTGAGTTGGGTGGTTCTGTTGGTTTGGTTTCAAGTTGCCTGGGTGACGGCGGCTTGAGTGTTGGCAGTAAGGCTGTGATGCATGCTCAATGATCACCAACCAACACATAACATCCAACTCCCAACTTTTCCGTTTTTCTTCTCGCTCTCCCTGCATGCTGGTACGGGTCGTGGAGATCGTTTTGGAGGGGATCGTTATAGTGGTGATCGATATGGTGAAAGAGACCATGGTGCTGATAGCAGGGAAAGATATGGAGATCAAAATCTGAAAAGGCATCGTTGAATAGATCAAAAATAAAGAGATAAGTATTTTATGTTTGTACCTTTGATTAATGATAATGGATTTAAATAATCATGTAGTTAATAATAATTCATGCAATAACATTGGGAATAGTGAAACATGTATGCTACTAGCATTGGTCTGTATATTCCTCTTCGGGGTAGTTTGATTTTATGAACTATTGTTAATCTCTTTAAAATGCAGGATGGATCGAGGAGCAAAAGGAAGATGGATTAATCATCCGAGATTACATAAGGAATTCAAAGGGAGGAAGAGCTTGAGGCATCCTGTGAGGAAGTCATGCCAGCTTGAGAAATGAACAAACATGGAGACATAGCTTGCAACCTTGGGACTAAGTTGGTGGCACATAACTCTCATGATTCTTCACTGGAGACATCTCTCGAGGGCGCAAGGTTAGGTTAGCCTTGGATGGAGAATTTGCATCAACAAAGAAGATTGAGAAAGATGAAGACACTAAACAACAAAGAACCTTTACAAATTGTCATTGCGATCAGCTACTTCGAAGAGTAGGAAATGATATTCAAAGGGAGTTAAGTTATGAGAATTCAAGGCACGAGTTGAGAGCATGTTTGGGAAAAGGATTCAGGTTCTAAGATTAGTCAATGGAGGGGAGTTCACTTCCAGAGGATTTTCTTTGCAATCTCTGAGGTAGGGATCAAGAGGGAGTTTTGTGACTCACTGAGAAGAAGTGAAGGTGTTAGCTAAGTGGGTTGCAGTGTTGCAAGGCCAGGTGCTAATGTCCTTGGAAGACCTCTTCAACTACAGAGAACATAATTGCACAAGACAGTCAATCTGGATTTGACATTGGTAGCTCCACAAACCTATTCAGAATAGGGTGATCTGGGATGAGGTCGAGAAGGATAGTCTTGAACTCTCGAAAGTCAGTAGTGCCAAAGGTATGTGTTGGAAACTGTTCCTCTAAGGCAAGCATTACAGGCAATCTTGGATGAGGAGGTCAAGAGGTTAATGCAAGTACTTGGAGCTTCAGAGGGAGTCACATTATCATGAAGATTTGTTGTAATGTATATTTCTCTAAGATGGAGAAATATGAGGTGAAAGCCCTTGTGATGTATATTTCTCTGAGACGAAGAAATATGAGGTGCAAGCCCTTGTTCATCTTTGAGACTGAGATGGGTTTCTTTCCACACATGGGAGTAGCCATTGTGGACGTCATGTTGAGAGACTCCATGACGACATCACGTTGAGAGACTCTGTGATGAACCCTTGTACATCTCTGAGACTGAGATGTGTTTCTTTCCACACATGGGAGTAGCCATTGTGGACGTCATATTGAGAGACTTCATGAAGACATCACGTTGAGAAACTCCGTGATGAACCCTTGTACATCTCTGAGACTGAGATGTGTTTCTTTCCACACATGGGAGTAGCCATTGTGGATGTCATGTTGAGAAAGTCCATGACGACATCACGTTGAGAGACTCCATGATGAATTTGAGATGTGTTTTCCACAAATGGGTGTAGCGATTGTGGACATCATGTTGAGAGACTCCATGATGAACTCTTGTACATCTTTGAGACTGAGATGTGGTTTTCCACAAATGGGGGTAGCCATTGTGGGCGCCATGTTGAGAGACTCCATGACGAGGATATCTGGAAAAATACCTCCCTAGCTAAGAGGGAGTGTTAGCATTGTAACGGTGGTAGATATTTTCTCCTAATTATATCTTGCTCAAGGCAGGTCGGCCTTCATCTTTTATAAATAAAATATATTTGTTCTAGGTTGGCCCTAGAGAGGAAGCCGCCCAACTTTGTATATAAAGAGGATGATGTCCTCTCATTTGATCAAACAAATCATTCACTCTCCTATTCGCACCTTCTAGCAGTAGTTCACCTCCCAGTAGCAGCAGGTCCGATTTTTTAGAAGAAGTGTTATCATTGAAGATTTAGTGCATTCAAGATTAGATACAAGGAGTAATGACATATCTTATTGTATAAGATTTGGCCTACTCTAGGGCCTGATTTTGTATGTAGTTTTCTGCACTTATTCATTTGATTTCTAAGAGGATATTATTTGCTGAGTTTTTCTCCCTCGAGTAGGAGGGTTTTCCCAGGGTAAATTGTTGTGTTCATAGTCTATTGTGTTGTATTTTCTGCTTATTTACAATTCTGATCTAAAAACTAACATTTCTCCCCTCAAATTGGCCCTTGGCCACAAATTTGAAGCAATGAGAAGTTTGAAGTAACTGCTCCATTCTACTGTAACCCTTCAAAGGATATTTCACCACCTCAGTTATGCTAATCAATGGAAGTTTTTGTTTCCAAAGATTAATGGCTGTTAACTGCAGAAACCCTGGGCTCCACAATGGACATATCAAAAGCAATATCAATTTCCTGGATATCAAAAAATGAGCCCTTTAGATCTTTTTTACTTTTCGTGGGAGAGCTTACACATTTTTCTTGCCAATGAGGGATAAAAGATATATTTTCCCACTTCAATTTTATTTTAGTGACTTTATGATATAATATTTTATTTAAGTCGCTTTATTAAATTATTTAAATATAAGGTTACTTTATATTATTTATTTAATAACCTTACAAATAATTAATTTTATTATTTCTCTCCCTTATTACTCCCAACCCAATTGAGTCCAAGACTCCATCAACCACAAGCAATATCAGGCAAAAATGGGGACATTACAGACAATAGGATCACTTAGGTATTCAGTGCATCCAATGTCACAGATCATATATATATTATCACTAATAAAATCTTGCACCACAGTTCTTATTGAAGTGTGTAATATGTTTTGTTGTTTGTCGTACTCTATTCTGTTGTACTCTGATACAGTTCTTGGTTTTTGTCATTCATGTTTACACCTGTGCTATACCACATTTAGTCCACTAAGCATGTCTATACACTAGGTGCCGTTGTGGGCCCTGGATGAACTAGTTTGTGGTGGTTGTACAACATTGAATACTGATATGGAACGTCTGATTAGATTGGCTTATTGCATACATTTTCTTGAAAAAGTTAAAACTTTTTCTTTTTGCTAAAACTCTTGTCTTGAGATAGAGAAATCTAATCTATGCTTTTCTATCGGAAAGCACCACTGTTCAAATGTGACCAAGGAAATGTATACATTGAATAACATCATGACTGAGAAGATGAATTTAAGATGAATGATGGGCTAGTAAAGTTTGCTCCAAGCCTGTCTAACATTATCTTGCTCAATGGGATCAAATGAGATGAATAAATTATGTAAGAACTATATAGTAGAGCTAATTAGCTCGCTCAATGAGATCAGACTATTTTAGAACTTTACTCAAAACCTTTGCTCTATTTGCTGAATTTTCATTTTTATATTTGCATTAATGGATCTGATGTCATGGAGACCTATATTCCTGATTATGCTTGCTACACTTTCCTATCATGTTGTTATATTATTTTCCTGCATTGCAGTTAAGTCCATTCTCTTGATCTCTGCAGATTCTAGGATTACGTTGCTCCTTGTAACCCTAAGGTTTCCCGATTTCTGGTACTGCATTCATTTAACAGATAGGATGGTTTTATATGTTTATTTATTTTTGTTTCGTGAGTTAGAAATTTTTAGGCCAACCTAGGCTCGTGGAGGCCACAAACAGGGGACCTCCTCCCCCCAGCATTAACTCAAGCAACTTATTCATCAACATATTCAACATTATTTAACCTTAGGTATCACTTTGGAGATTTGAACATGGATCTCCACAATGAGAACTTAATTGTTTGACCAACTGATCTCTACCCCTTTGTCAATAGATTATGCTGTTTTTGTCGAGTCCCTTCCCATTTACAGATAAAAGATTTATGATTTGTCATCTTTCTCATCTCAACTCATATCATGGTCATGAGTTTGCTTCACATAATCATAATTCCTGCCAATTTCAATAGGAGGATTATGCCATTTGGGTAACAAGTTTAATAGCTTTTTCTCTTAAATCTTATAGTTTGAAAGACAACTTTAAAATCTGGGAGATTGAGTCGTACCTTCTTACCTTGTACAAGCATCCCATGATTTGATGAATCAAAGTTTTGTTGGTCGTGTTACTAGAGATAATCAATACAATTGATCTTTCTGTACTTTGTCAAACAGGTTTGCTGGAATCCACACTTACCTGAAGAAAGTGCTGTTATTTTAGAGAATGGTGAGCTGTGTTTGTTTGATATTAGTTCTTGCCTGGAAACTGCTGATGGTCCTGTCAAGTTGAAAGGAAAGTCACTTCCGCTAGAACTGACAAAAGTGAGAGGCAGTAACAATAATTTTCCCAAGGAAAGACTAGCTTCTAAGAGACACTTGCAAAGGCACGCAGAACGTGGTGTTAAGAACAGAAACGATCCAAAAAGGAATTGGTGGTGTTGTGAATATGGTTGGCATCCACGGATTTTACTTGTTGCTTCATGCAATGAAGTTCAATTGGTTGATTTCAGGTTGAAAAAGGAAAAATCTTCTGATTATTCTACCATAATAGCAAAGATAAACTTTCCCACAGCTTGTTACTGCAGTCTGACCCAGAGAAAAGATCAGTTTGTTGCTTTTGCAAGAGCAGACTATGACATATTCAAATTTGCAGTTGCCACACGACAACATCTATTACTTTTTGATTCACGTCAACCATTGATACCAATTCTACAGGTAATTTCCAAAAGTTTGTTGTACAAAATTGAGAAAAGGAATTTGTATTTTTGCAGCTCTTTTGAAAAAGTAAGCTTCTCTGTAAAATGGGATAGGATTTCTCTAGTATGTATGCCATAAAAAGCTGTTTGAATTTACCCAAGTAATTTGTATATTTGCAGCTCTCTTGATAAAGTAAGTTTCTATGTAAAATGGGATAGATGATGTTTACTCTAGTATGTATGCCATAAGAAGCTGTTTGAATTTACCCAGACTTGTGTGTCTGATTTTCCCCCCCCACCCCACGGCCGACCCCCCCCTCCGCCCTTCAGTTAGTTAGTCATAGTTGATACATTCCATAATGTATTGTGAAAGAATTAGAAATGTATTTGACCTTCTAGAAATTGATGCAACAATATTTTTATTATATTGTTATTATTGTCATTTATTGAGACTTCAATTCTTTGATGACATACATATTCTGGTGGACAGTCTTTGACAGCATTCAAATTCTATTTCAATGTGTTTTCTTTCATTGTATTTTTCCTGCCCCTTTCCATCCATGTCATATAAGGGCCTTAACATCTATTTTATACGTGGAGTGGTACACATCTCCTGTATTTTGTCAATGACTCCATTTGTTTTGCAGTGGGAGCATGGGATGAAACAGTATCCAGTTTATTTGCAGATGCTTAGGCTGTCAGAATTGCGACCTTCAACTGGGAATAATTATAAGTGGGCTTCTGATGCAGGTGCGACAACTTGATATCGCATGTGTATATTATGATCTATTATTTTCCTTGCTAGTGTTCTTACATTGTTAATTTGTGGCACTACATCCCTGCAACTCTTTGACAAACATTTTTTTCTGTGTTATGAAATTGAAACAGTATTTCCCTGAAGCCAATATAGCTTCCAGTGGTTTTGTATGATAAAATATTACTAATAGATGTGTTGTAACCTTGTCTTGTCCCCTCATGAACACACTGAATTTTTATAAAAATAGGACATATAACTTATCTGCTAATATATATAACAGCTCAACAATTTCTGAAAATAGCACTTTTATTGATGAATTCTTACTCTTACAAAACGGATACTTATTGCAAGTCTGAATACAGAGGGAGATTAACAGCTTACACAATTCTTACAATTAAAATATGACAATCCAACCTCAGTTTCTGCCACTGTAGGTTCAATTGTCACATGCTGTAATAATGTTCCCTTCATTTACACCATCTTGCATGTGTTCTGTTTTGGGAACTCCTTGAGTTGCTCTAGTCTATGCTGTGATCTGCAGCCCTTTAATTCAGCCCATAGTTGGAAAACTTGGGCTTGGCAAAAACTCAGCAGACCCAAAATTTTTGACTTGGCAAAAAATCAGCAAAAAGTTCAGCAACTTAAAAAATTGCCTAAATTTCTTTAGAAGCACATTTTTTTTTTTTCAAAATTGAATGACAAGATGTATCCAATAAGTCCATAAATGAGTACAAAAGTGTTTTCTATTAAATTTGATTGATTTGAATGCAAATTGCGTACAAAATTGCATCCTCATGCAGAATCCTGATGGCTGATAGCCTGATACAATAGATAGCTAACAAAATGAAAATAGTAAACTGTCAAACTAAAAGTAAATACAACATTTTACATCTTCCTCTTCCTTAATCTACTAAAAACTAGGGGAGAGGGAGAGGTTCTAGTCCTTGGAGTTTGTTATAGCTCTTTTGCTTGGCATGGAAGGTAGTGGCTCGACCTCCACCCTGGTAGTAGATGGCAATGACTCTTCCTCAGTCTCATTAATGTCATCCAACCCTACATCTGTAGCTGCACCCAGTCCCACATCCTCCAATGCCTGACTCTCAAAATTCAAAATCTCATCCTCAATAAACAATGGAGGTTGCTCATCCCACTTTGTCTAGTCGCTATAAGGATCTATCTCATCCAAATCAATGAGATCCTCTGATTTGTCCTCTACCCTTCTTGTGCACAACTGAAGGTAGTATTGCACAAAGACAAGGTCATTGAAGCGTTTTTTGGCTAATTTGTTCCTTTTGTGTGGATGGCCTTGAACAAGCTCCAATTGTGCTCACAGTTGGATGCACTACAAGGTTGTCATAATATGTAGAGTTTGGAGTATTTGCTCCCCAATTTTCCCACCAAGACTCTACAAAATAAAATATTCAAGAGTTAGAAAGCAAAGTCAAAACATATTTTATCAAATTATCAATAGTGGTAAATTTGAAATTTGTAAGTAGTAAGATGCATGTGAAGTAAAGACTCCAAATTTTATACCTGGTGTTTGAGTGGTTCTTCCTTAGATAGATAGCTTTGAAAAAAAGAGCCTACCCCTTCTAGTCTTGTAACTTTCCAATTCTTTGATAATGAGGTCTCTCACCTCAACCTGGGGTATCATCCGCTGAATGCATGTCATGAGGTGCTCCATAACCTCTCGATTAGGATCTTGAGAAGGTGTTTGAATAAAAGAATGAGGGTTGAGAAAGTACTTTGTTGCATGGGTCAATTGGTGGAGTTGATTGTTCCACCTATCAATGATCTCCCATATGGGATCAAATTTGAGGCTGTCCCCCTTGTAATAATTTCTGATAGACTATTTGGCCTATCCATGGCCTGATAAATATACCCCATTGGGTTTTGACCCCCATCTATGTAATTTCCCCTTCCAGTTAGACATTCACACATCAACGTGATTAGCCTATCAGTGGCCCTCATAGGCTAATAGGGCATGATTAGAGGGTCTTTGTGGCAATTACCCAATTGATGGTTGGCTTCTTTAATGGATTCAAGGGTTATACGAAGGTTTCCAATTGTATATTGAATGTTTGAAAATATAATGTGTTAGAAAACATATTGTGTTTTCTAGATGATATGATATTATGATGGCACTTTATAAATTATAATATTATATTATAATAAAGTGCAATTATAAAATATTAAATAAAATAAAAATTAAAGTGTGGAAAGGAAAATATATCTTTTATCCCACATTGGCAAGGAAAGTAAGTGAGACCTCCAGGAAAAGTATAAAAGGGATATTAAGGGCTCATTTTTGATAATCTAGGAAATTGATATTGCTTTTGATATGTCCATTGTGGAGCCTAGGGTTTCTACAGTTACATCTATTGATCATTGGAAACGAAAACTTCCATTGATAGTATAACTGAGGTGGTGAAATATTCCTCCGAAGGGTTGCAGCTGAGAGGAAGATATTTCAGTCTTTCTAATTGTGCTTCATTGGTGGCCATAGGCCAAATTTGCTGAGGACATTTTGCATTTCTGATTAGAGATCATTAGTGGCATCATCTTTGCATCGATTAGTAGCATTGAGGACATATTGAAGGAGTGTTGAAGTCTGATATATATTTGTAGTTGTCTGATATTAATTTATAGTCATATTGGGAAGTCATTGAAGACCACGATTTCACTCATGGAGGTCTCTTCTAGCATCAATTCTTCCTTCTAGTTTGGGCGTTCCAATCCTTGGGTCTTGGCGTTGGTTTGTGGTGCATGTGAAATATGCCCCTTAATTTTTTCTCTTGATTTTCAATATCAATTACAATGCACATGCACCCGTTAAGGTTAGCTCCAAACCAAAACGATGCAGAAAAGAACTCTAACCAAGAATGCGCCCTAAAACCACTTAAGGAAGAGGGGCGGGCATATGGTCAGAGGATCCCTAGGATCTAATAATTCAACAACTATAGGATGATTACAACTGGAAGTACAAAATAAACTCAACGCCAAGAATGTGCACACAAGATACCTTTGAAGGCGAGGTGCTAACATATGGCGGAGTAAAGTATTACAAAACTGAAAGAACTTAGGCGGTGAACTAGCCATAAAGATTTCCACTCAACCACTTAAAGAGTGGGGGGAATACTACAAACAATTCAACTAATTCATTTGCTGCGGCGGGCATCCACTTGAGAGTGGGAATTCTCCACTTAACAGTGGGTGGTAAATGAAATTACAAATCAGATTACTCCACATTGGCGGTAAACCATCCAGGGGTTATAATATTTGCATCAATTAATCACAAGTAAATGCAGTAACAAAATGGTTGGATTAGTACTACTACTTCACAACCTTACAATTAAAGAAAAACTGCAAATTACGAGTGTTACAATGATAGAATGATTGCAAATATATAAAGGATGATCCTTTCAAGTTACAAAGCTATCAAAACACTGAAAATGAAGCATAAATGTGATTCTTTTGAAGTCTGATATAAAAAACCAGCAAATTGAAATTGTAAACCAACAACCTGTGAATCAATATAATGCACATAGCTTTATCAATTTACCTCCAAATTGATTGAAATCAATTGCAATGAACCTTTGGAGGATAAGCGCCCATGTCATGATGATGAAACAACTTCAAAAAGCAACCGTTAATTTACTTGCACAATTCCCAATGCTCCCAACATGGTACGACCCTTAGCAAGGGCGATTTGCAAGAATAAAAATAAGTACTTTGAAATAAATTCTGATCTTCTATGGGAAGGGGCGCCCATGTGCTAGGAATCCATATCTTCAATACCCAGAAGCATATTAAAATCGTTCAAAGAGCTATTAATGAAAATCACCTTCAGCCATGAATGAACCAGTGAGCTCAAAAACTGAAAAATACTTCAAATTCTCCAACAATGAAGCTCAATGTGCACTTCTGAATGAAGCACACTCTCAATCCACCATCTAGGGAACCATAGTTTCAGGCCCGAAGAATGGAGACAAATTGCTAAGCTTTCCCTTAGCCGGATTCTGGATTTCAAACCAGTAGCATAACTTTACAATATTTCCAAAGATAATCAGCTCTTTAAACAACAGCAATATATAAGTTTCAATTGACAAATGAAACACTTCAAATTCCAAGAAGTCGAATCACTTCAACTTCTAAGAGGGATGCCACCTTTAAGCATTTACTTTTTGAAATAATAAAACATTATTTAACTTTTCTTTTAGGCGTCCATTTCCAAATTGCAACAATAAAGCATTTATTTAAATCATTAAATGCTCAACATGACCCCTTAAAGACCCCTCTTTAAAACAACATGAAGTTATTAAGCCTAGGTGTGGGGTACAACTGAAAAACATGAAATTGACTAAGTATAAAAACTCAGTCCATGGAGATAACCAAAACGAATGCCAATACTGAAACTGATGGATAGCAAGATGACTTGAGCTGAACTGCTAATGATGGCACTGCCAAAATTAGACTTACTAAAAATAGCCAACTGCTATAAATAGTAAGTTCACATCAAAACACAGAAAGCCACACTGAACACTAAACTGCAAAGGATTGAACTGATGCTAGACAGATACTGCCAAAAGATAGACTTGCTAAAAATAGCAAACTGCTATAAATAGTAAGTCTGCACAACATCCTCTGAACGCCAACTGAGCAGGATCTGAAAGAGGAAACCCTAATTTTGCACAACTGAGTAGCCTACGGATTCTCAGAAATAGGCTAAATCCAAATGAAGAGTGTATGGCCAAAATGGGGACATTACAGCATGAAATGAGCTAAAAAAGCTGCCAATTATTTTATAATAGTCATTTGCTTCAGAACAAGGGCGGCTGCTAGGTGGTATCGGTTTGACTTGGGGAAGGCATACTTGGGTTTGATTTTTATTGCTACACCATCTCCATCTTTGGACGCCTCCATACTAGGATCTTTGCATTATTTGTAATTCATTTATAGTCATATTTCAGTTCAGTTAGTGGCAGCCATTTGTACTCAAAAATTGTAGTAGTTGCATATGTTGTAATGCCAAGAGTCTTGTCCTTTAATAGCAGCATTGTATTAGAACTTCATATCATAATAAGCAGCTATAAGCTTCAGATCGAATATTTGTTGTATTGAGCAAGTTTGCATTTTTTATAATCAGCATATTAGCATGTATGCCAAGTGTTTGTAAAATGCTACTTGGCTGTAGGTGCACATTTCTTATGTAGATGTTCATGTATTGCATTCATAAAGACAAAAATAATTGCATTGTCATCATAGATCTTTTCCTAGACATCATAGAGTTGTTTGCAAGCAATTAAACTTATTTGAAACCATTGGAAGACTAGCAAGCAAACTGAAAATTACAAATCAGCAAGTTAAGAGGTTGTTGGAAAAGTGTTTGACAATATTCCTTGAAGTAAACTTAGGCCAGATTTGGAAAGGAATTTTCTATAGTGGTTTAAGAAGTGTGAACATTGACATTTTGGTCTATTCCCTCTCCTTTAGGAGAAAAATCCTAAAGTGTTAGAAGGTCATAGTAACCAAGATCTTTGTTTTGCTCTTTGGTAACCTGTATGATATTCCTTGAGGGAAAAAATTTAAATTAGAAGTAGCAAGGGATATTACAATCTACCAAACGAAGAACTCTAACCAAGGGCTTCGACACCTACAATTTACAAATATTGAAAGATTAAAGATACAAAGTTATAATGAAAGACTTAATTTAAAAAATTAAAATATTTTGTTTTGAGTTTAAATTCAAAGTTTTGAGGTTACCTACACAATGTCTGTAGCTCTTTGTGCAAAAAGGTTGTCAA
>VDFB02277531.1:0-30798 GCA_007258455.2 Sequoia sempervirens
CATAGAAAATATTCAAAAATTACCAAAAACGGAAAACACTTGAAATAACTTGACAAATCTTAAAAAAAAAAAAAAATTCAAAACTTGAAAAAAATGAAAGATATTTTAATCTTTGATGGTTGAATCTTCTTCGTGCAACTATTTCTCCCTTGGTGTAGGTTTAACTCTTTTGTAGCTCTCACCTTTGAGAAAAAGGAACCAACCTTGAAAACCCAACAATGGCAGCCTGAAGGAAAAAAATATAGATTTGGTCTTCTCTGTTTGTCAAATGAGTTGAAAAATGTGTTATGCCCTCACTTTAGGGTGACCAAATCTTTTTAGGTTTGTTTTTTTTCCAAAAAATGCATTTTTAAATATTTTTTAAATTTTTACGAGGCACCATTGTCGAGAGTCCCCTTGTGTTCACGCAGGTACATCTTGGGTTGGGTGAAAAGGCTCATACTTGAACCTAGATTTGACCCATACAGTTATGGGGGGGATTCAACAAAACTCGGTGGCACAACAAATATTGCAAACTTTTAGATACTCTAAAAGTTGAATAGCTGATTGGATCTTTACTTCACTATGAAGAAAAGGTAAAGTGTATGCGTGGTTTAGATCAAGCATTGATGTCAAAAACAAAAATCAATAATAGTCAAGCTGGATGTATAAGTCTCCCTCAAGGAAATAAAGGGGATAACTCATATCAAGGTATTGTTCTAATTTTAGAGGAAGATGATAGAGTAGAGGCCATGGTAACTCAATTGGTGGAGGCAAATTTAATGCAAGTTGGCAAGAAATACAAATTATTTGATCATATAGATAGAGACTGTAGATTGAAGAATTCAAATCAAGGAGGAAAAACAAACCTTAGACAAGAGTATTGTTGATGTATGTTTTATCATCCGCAAACATCGAATAAAATGTCCAAAGACCTCTATCCTCTCTTGAAAAACCACCCGGCGTATGCTAAGATTGCAAGAAGAAGATCATATGGCGATTCAAAGGTTTTTCTTTAGTCGGTCTCGGCCGTGTGGATAAGCTCAATGGTCGTTGTGATAATGCTGGTAATAAACAAGGGGACTTACGTAGAAAGTCTGCACAAGCTAGGGACTTAGGAAATTTATCTTTAAAGGCTCTCAATTAGGACTTTCAATTGTGGATCTCAAAAAAATGGCAAAAAGAATAGGGTTTAGGAGAGTCTAGTCTAAGCCTAAGAACTCAAGAGACAGTAAGGACTCGGTGAAGGGAAATAAACCACATTTTGTTTCGCCTCCTGCAGGACAACATACGGAAAATGGGTGCAATCTTCAAGGGGTTTGTGAGAATAATTTTCACACCTCGAATGAGGTTGAAGTTAAGCTTCCACGTTTAAGAGCTCAGGCTAACTTTACAAATCGAATGCAAATCATCCATTAGAAAAAAGTATGAGCTACACTTCACCACTGAATCAATACGATCAATCTCTCATTCAATTTAACAACTTTTCAAAGCAAATTCTACTTAATCTAACTTTAACTCTAATCTATGGCGGAAGGCAATATGTAACCTCGCTTACTATTCACTATTCAACAATAAGAAGTGATTCAAGGCAAATCATGCTCAAGAGCTTTTATCATTCAAAATAGTCTCAATGCGACAATATACATAATCTGTCTCCACACAATGAAAATGAGAGAGCACTAGTTTATATAGAGCTCCAAAAATGAAATGAAGGGCCGAGATTCAAAACAAGATCAACGGCCGAGATTATTACAACCAAACCCTAATTAGGGTTTCCCAAAACAACAAGAGTTAACCACTAGAAAACTATCAGAAAAGTGGCAGTTCCAGCTATAATCAAGGAGATGCGTCCTTATCCATTTGAGTAGCATTGTGCTTGGCGAATCTGGACACTACGGCAATGACCTCGTCCATCGTGACAGGCGGCAGCATGCTGATCCGGAATTCCAATCCGTCCAACTTCTCAGCACATCTAGCAAAAGTACCTTCCCAACCTGCCTCTTGCTTCTCAAAATCCTTACGAACGGATGAGAGTCTTGCCACTCTCACAAAGTCTTGTTTCAAGAAAGGTCCAGTGGTCGAGAAGAAAGTTTCTTGAACTTTAAGCTTCAGACTCTCCAACTGCATGTCGTTCTCCTGGATGACTTCACGGTCGAACACCTCTGTAGTTATCATGCAAATCTCCTCCTGGATTTTCCTGACCTGTTCTTCGATTCCAAGCCCATCTACTCTCGCCTTCTCCAAGACTTCCTCTCGTATTGTCACCGCCCAAAACCAGTGATGAAAATCATATGCTGCCCCTGCAGCAATCACCCTTTTATCAACTAACTCCTCCCTTGGAGTACTCTTCAAAATTCTAAGGCTTGGAATAAGCCTTTCCTGCATGTCCGGGATACCTTCCCATGCTTCTGCCATGTCCATCAGTCTAGAAAGAAATGAAGAAGTTCGTCCATAGGCCAGTGCCAACTTTTCCATGAACAATGCCGCCTCCGTGCCTTCACTTGCCATCCAGCCCTGAGCTTCCCTGGCCGTTACCATTCCGTGCTCGACGTCCCTAGTCATCTCCTGTGATGAATTGAGGAGAGGAGGAACAGTCGCATTGCCCTGATCAAGTGGCTGGGTCAAATGCTGTATGTATTCTTTGAGACGTTCGACCTCCTTATACTCCTTCTTCTTAGCCACTTCTTTTTCTAGTCTCGCTTTGATAGTCGAGACGGAATTATCCAACTCCTCTACTTCTTGACCTTTCGAGGTCGGGCCAAGGTCAACTGTGGTTATAGCATACTCCTGAGGAGTGATCTCGCCCTGTGGCTTGTCCACTGTAGGCACTGCAATGTGCACGGAACGGTCGCCTGCCTCGTTTCTCTGAATGGTAGAGAACTTCTTGGCGGGCTTCTTGGCTGCAACCCGTTCTAATCTTGCCAAGAAATCGGCAATATCATCTTCTTCTTCTTGTTGAGGCTCAGCAGGCACATGAACTTTCATCCTTTCTAACAGCCAGTCTGGGATTGTCGACTGTTCAATGCCATCCTCTACTTGAACTTCCTCTTCATTCGGAGCATCCATAACTTCCTTGAGAGCGGAAATCATTCCCTCCTCGAAGTTATTGTTCCGAGCTTCTACATCATTATCTGAACCTAAAATTTCTGTGCTTGTTGGTGAAGCAGGCTCTTCATCATCTAGTTGAATAGGCTCATCATTTACTTTCTGAGCTGCAAGAGGTTCAAGCATTTCCGCCAAGGAGTCGTCTATATTGGTCACAAACTGGTCAATGTTCCTGGATACTGCCGACCGAGAAGGCTCTCCCTTATGCCTCTTGGAAACAGGCTCAGCACTTGGCATTATTTCTTTTCTTTTCTCTCCAATCCCGACCAAGTCTTGATGGGATGCACCAGCATTAGAAGAGTATGACTCTGATTCGCTCAACAAGTCATAGGTGAGCGTGATTCCCTTTTGTCTCAGTTCTTGGGTGTGGTAATCAACCCACCATTGAGAATATTTCGTCACTGGCCTCATTAGGGTGGCTAAGTCTGCGTGCTCTGGCTCTGACCATTTTACTGGAGGGAGAGGTCGGCTTTCCTCAAAGCGAGGTTGGACGTGGTTTCCATCATCCTGAAGCTGATCAGGCACTCGACAGAACTCAATTGTTCTCATGAAATCCAAGGACATCCTGGACCACATCTTCCGTCTAACCTCATATTCATCCGCAGCATTTGCCCAGAAATCCTCCAATTCCATCCTATGCTTATATTTTATCCCTTCCACTGTCCGGATATTATGATGTGGGTCATAGTTGACCCTGGACTTGTATGCCGTGAAAGGGTACCATTGGATCTCTAATCTTGCACTTTCAGCCGCCTGTGCTGATGGACAGTACTCTAGCATGTTCCCGATGAAGAATGGGAATGTGACGGACACCTTCTTGGTCGGCCTCTGAATATTCTGGTACTCTTCTAACTGTCTCAAAACCTCAAGCAATATCATCCGATTAGTCGGATAGATAGGCAATTTGTAGGGATTTCCAGTAAATCCCTGGATCCTGATATATGTAAATTTAGGGAACTGGATGAACCAAGACCCATATTTGCTGATAAGACTTTTTGCTTCATGGCTCAGCCTTTGGTGCACTCCTCCTTGAAGCTTTCTGGTAATGTGCATTAGGAATGCATCATGTACCCTCCTGAAGTGAGTCTTCTCCTTCAACTGGAGCTGAGGATAGCAATCGTAAGGCCTGAGCTCGTTCTCCCCATTGCCAATTCTGCCCTTGCAGATCAACCCTGGATATTTGTATGACCTGGCCAACAGGTATACCACATATGAACTCATGTGAAAAGACTTGGTCTTTTCAAGGTTGATCAGCTGCTCATGGAGGTTGTCACTTATCATCCGTGACCAATTGAACATTTTAACTCCAGAGGTGACCTCGTCGATAAAATAATACATCCAACTCTCAAAGAAGGCGCCCTGCGGGTTGCCAGCTATTCTGTTCAGCATCAGCACAATATCCCCAAAATCTTCCTTGAAGTCCGTGCAGCGAGGCCTCTTGGGCAACTTCTTGATTGATGGCTTTGGCTTGTCCATCCAAACCTTGTTGACTGTTGTGGCACATAGATCTGGCTGACCATCATATAGCATTTTGGCTTCTTCTTTGGTCTTATAGACCGTTCTTGAATGCTCTGGAATGCCAAAGGTCTCCTGAATTGATACTTCGTTCAAGTGTGCCAAGATCCTTCCGTCAGGGGCGATAATCTGTCTTTTCTGGGCATCATAATGGCGAGCACATTCCACCATTAACTCAGCACAATCCATTGCCGGAGGGAATCCAGCTGCTTGGAATATCCCGTTTCCGACCATCCTTCTGGCTATTGCTGTGGGAAGTCCCTTCTGACCGTATACTCTTTTCTTGAATTCGTCAAAATCCACATGTCCGAGGTCAGTATCCACGACATTCTTCCACTTTGAGATGACTTTAGTCTCCTTCTGAGCACCCTTGTTGGCGAACTTCATTTTCAGCTTCCTGGATAATCCGCCTTCCGTGTCCGTCAACCTGCAGTCATAAAATTAACATTAATATAAAGACCTTTAAGATAGTTTAAACCTCGTGCCTTGGATTCGAAAAATTGACTTTCAGCTGTTCAAACAATTAATTTGCTGCGAAAAAGCAAGCTGAAAGTGACTTGAATGAATTTGAAAATCTTGCCAGAACTTCGTCAAGATGAAAGGGCATAAAAAGATAGCAAATTTAATTGACCAATCACCAAACCTCAGAGAAGGATCGTCAAATGCAAATCAGATTTAAAAATCTGATTTTTTTGAAAAGTGCGCCCCTCTTCAAGAAGAATTCAGCTTTGAATAAATATCCTTTTCTTTTCCCGCGAAAAATTCCTCAGCATAACACTGCTTCTCTCTCTGGGAAAATTCGACTTTTCCTATCGATGAATCAATTGCCTGATAATTTCGAGAAAGAATAAATTTCTCTTCAGCTGTGTGTGAAAAATGAGTTGCTGAAACTCATTATAATGCTGAAGGATTGAATTTAATTTAGCAACTGCCATATTCTTTCTCGATCTCGATTTGTTTCATTTATCCAAACAGGCAACTTTCCTTTTATTTTCCGACAAGGATCCGTCTCGAGCTTATCCGAGCAAATCTTCAAAATTTGATTTTTTTATTTAATGTTTATCTCTGATTTTTCGAATTTTTTGAATAAACATTAAATATTAAATTAAATTCATGGCGAATTTAATTCTTTCTTGCCGGATTTCGTCTCTGCCTGGCGTGCTTTATTTTCTTCCAATTCTCGTCTGGCGAATTTGATTTTGTCCAAGGCATTTTTAAATTCCAAATAGTTGAACATTAATTATTAAAATATTAAAATATTTTAATTAATTCCAACCCGTTCGTCTTGGACCCATGGCTATTTCAATTTTTCTTCCAATTTTCTTGGCTAAGAGTTTATTTTCCGATTTCATCCTCAATTTCGTCTAGCCAAACCAAATCTTAAGCCATTCCGTCGAAAATTTCATTGCCAGATCCCTATTTTTCTTTGCCGAAGCGAGATTTTAAGCTTATTTTGCTCTGCCAAAGTCAAATATTTCCTTGCTCAGTCGAATTTTTCTAGGCAATATCCTCGTCCGAATGACTTGATTAGGCGATTTTCCTTGACGTCTGACATATTCTTCATCCTTCTGGCCAAGGACGATCCTTCCTTTCCCTTTGCCTCACGCATTTTCCTTGGGTCAAAGTTGACAATTTCTCGACATTTTCTCCATACTTAGGCAAATTTTACTTCTTTTCCTCATCGTGCTAGGCACATTCCGTTTTATTCTTTGCCATATCCTGATAATCTTTAGCACATGTCCTTTCAATCTTGGCACTTGTCTTCTCGAAAGTGTCACCATACTTGGCCAACGTCTTCATTTTTCATCCTTTTAGCCTCTGTACTTAGGCAAATATTCGAACTTTTTCTTAGACTTGGCATTGACACTTAGCCAAAAATCTTATCATCTTAGGCGGACTTTGTAGACATTTTGGACGAAGATCATGGATGTCTTTGGTACCTTGCTAACCTCCTTCCAAGTGCATGGCGGACTTTGTAAGTCTTTAGGATGAACACCTTGGACGTCCCTCTTTTCTAGGGCGAATTTCCTTAACTTCTTAGCAATTATTCTCATCATTTTATCCCTTTGGAAAAGGATTTTTTACCCTTTTAGGCTCTCATACTTAACCAATTTCGAAATTTCCTTCTTGGTAGGCATCAACACTTAGTAAAATTTTGATTTTCCTCTCCTTTACATGTCTAGGCGGACTTTACATAGCCTTTAGCCAAGTCCCACCTTTCAAGGGCGGACTTCATTAGTATTTTGGACGAGTTTCCAAGCATATGGCGGACTTTGAGACCTTTTTGGATGTGCATTTTATGTGCTGGGCGGACTTTGGAAGGGATAAGGATGTCTTCAAGATGCAAGGGCGGACTTTGAAGGCTTATAGGATATCCCCCTTAGCAGATGGCGGACTTTAGAGCATGCAAGGATATCAAAGGCGGACTTTAAGACCCTTTGGCACTTCCCTCAAGCACATGGCGGACTTCAAAGCTTGCATGGACAAGGATGGCGGACTTTGGGCAGTCTTAGGATATCCTTCATGAGATGGCGGACTTCAAAGGAATCAAGGATGGCCTTGGGCGGACTTTAGAAGGTCCAAGGATATGCCTCCAATATGCATGGCGGACTTCAAGACTTCTTTGGACATCCTTCTAAGCTGCTGGGCGAGTTCCATGACCTTCCAGACCTTCATACATCTTCCTTCATGGCGAATTTTCCAAACTTGCACAGATTTCTCACAAACTTCACCATTTTTGAGCTGATTTTCATGATTTCATCTTCAGATCTGATTGATCTTGAACTGGTTTTGACTGGTTTTTCCAGATTTTTGAACGTTTTTGGCCTGATTTTCATGCTTTTTGAACTTTTTTTGCAAATTTTTCAAAAATTTTCAATTTTTTTCATTTTGATTTTCTGAGAGTTCTATTGAGTTTTTCGAACTTCTGAGTGCGTTTTCAGAACTCGGGACCCTTTAAAATAGAAACTTTCCAAAAATAGAAACTTTCCAAAAATAGAAACTTTCTAAAAATAGAAAAAGCAACCCTAAAAAATAGGGAACCTTGTTTGGTCAAAATGCTAAAAATGAAAAATCGAAAAGCAACTTTCCTAAAAAGTAGGAAGTCACCAGAGGTGGCCAAATTCCGCGGTCGATCTTAGTCTCTGGGCCTCTGGCCTTCCATGAAAGCGTCTATACAATTCAAGCATGAACTCACCATTTACGGCTTCGGCTTAGGCAACTCGGCAAAGCCGACTGAAACCCCTTAGCAAAATGATCTCGTAGCAGATTGCAAGGAATGAGAACCTAAAACTAATAATAGGCAGGGTCCCCATCGTGATGGGCGATATTAATGAGTCACAACAAGTATGTCATGTCCCCTTCTCAACAATGATCAATTCAATTGATCGTTGGCCTATTTTGGAGACCTGTAGGCTACTCGGAGGGCGAAAGTTAGGGTTTCCTGTTTTTGAGGAGGTTGTTGCTTGAAGTTTGGAGATTGGATTGCGGATTCTTTCTGGGTTTTCAGAGAGTTTCGCAGTGGTATGACATGCATGGTGATCTGAGCAACTTTAGGAATTTTCTATTTTTACTAAATTCCATCTCTGGTAGTGGTCTTGTTGGCTTTAGTGCAGTTGGCTCTCTTCTTCAGCCAATTCAGTTGGTATTGTGATTTTTGGCCTTTTGATACATTTTCTGGAGAGATAAGTTAATTTAATTAAAATAATGTTATATTTTAATGTTATAACCCCTTAGCCTAGCTTGATGACTTAAAGTTGTTTTGAAAGGGGGACTTCAAGGATGGACGCCTCATTCGGTGGTAATTTAATATTTCCTAAGGTCAAAAATCATGCTTGAAGTGGGACACCAACTTTGAAGAGGAGATTGTTTTAAAATAAAGTTAATTGTTGCCTTCTTGATTTTGGACGCCACTTTGGAGGGATAAGGGTCAACTTCAAATTCAAATTTGCTTTGGCTATTTTTGGTGCTCTTCTAGATGCTTCTGGAAGATGCTTCTCAAGCCTTTATAAGGAGGCCTCTTCTCTTCATTTCTTGATCTTTTGTCTACCATACCGTTATGCTACTGGATTGTTCAGGCAAAGCTTCGAGGCAAGCATACCTCCTAGCACTTGGCTCATCTTCTTGCTTGAAAGATAGCAACTAGGTGAGTGATAGATTGTAGTTGAGTTGCTTTGTAGTGAGTTCTTGCATTTGTAGTGGATTTCTTGCATTTGTAGTTCAGTTTCAAGCATATTAGTGAAGTTTTCAGAGTTGCTGGTTTATGTAGCTGATTGAGAGTTTTAATCTTATCTTCAAAAATAAAAATATTTTTGATTCTGGGTATCTTTCCATTGTGTGTCTTTGATAGGGGCGACCCTTTGTCTCAAGTTGCAGATTTTTTGATGAAGAAATGAATTTTTAAGAAGCAAGTCGCCTTCCTAGGGGGCTGTACCACTTCAAGCAGCATTGGGAATTGTGCAAGGAAATAAATACAGGGTTGTGTGTGAGTTTTCATCATTGGAAAAGGGCTCCATCATCCCTAGGCACTAGTGCATTCAGTTTCATGCATTTTGGGTGAGTGTGGAGTGACTTGTGAGCATTTTAGTGCATTCTAAGGTTGCTGGTTGTCATATCAGATTTAGGAAAAGTCATCATTTGGGCTGGGATTGAGTGCTGGAGGTCATATTAAGCATTTGAAGATAGTATTTACAATTGCAGCTTGTTATGTTTCACTAATGCACTATACTTGCCGGATATTATCTTTATTGTAAGGCTGATCAGTAGTACTGTCAGTCAATGTTATTATCTTGCTAAGTCTTTGTACTTTCTAGTTGCAAAAAACTCATGGATCCTCTGACCATATGCTCGCCACTCCTTGGCGCATTTCTTGGTTAGAGTTACTTTCCAGTCAAGTAGCTCATAGGGATCCTTTGACCATATGCTCGCCACTCCTTGGCGCATTTCTTGGTTAGAGTTACTTTCAGTTCATCATGCATAAGATCCTCTGACCATATGCTCGTCTCTCCTAGACGCATTCTTGGTTAGAGTTCCCTTCCAGTTTTGCATTGCATCAGATCCTCTGACCACATGCTCGCCTGCCTTGGGCACATTCTTGGTTAGAGTTACTTCCGCATCGTTTTGGTTTTGAAGCTAACCTTAACGGGTGTGTGTTGCATTGTATGCACAATTGGAAAAACAAAAAAAAATGGTCTGGTTCATTACAAAGTACACAAATAATCCAAATGAAGGTCAAAGGCAACATAAAGATCCATCGCCCTTCATGCAATGAAGTCAAAACAAAATAATAAAGTATGGTTTCTAGATTCATCTTGTTCTAATCATATATAAGGTTGTAGAGAGGTGTTGTCAAAGATTAATGGAAATTTCAAATGTGAAGTAATTTTGGGTGATAATAAAGTAATAAAATTTTGTGGAAATGGAAAAATGGATATTCATATTAGACAAGGAAAAGTGAAAATTGTCAATATATATTTCTCATTGTAGCTAAGGCATAATCTAATGAGTGTTAGACAACTCATTGAAATAGGGCTTAAATTGGTATTTGATGGTAAAGTCGGTACCATCTATGATAAGAGTCAAGGAGGAAATTTGATTGCTACAACAAAGATGACAAAGAACAAAATTTTCCCTTTGAGAATCAAAGCATTTGAATCAAATGTTTGTTATTCTATCTATTATTGAGAATGCAAGTTGGTCGTGGCACTAAAGATATGGATATCATAATTTTTAAGGATTGCATATTTTGAATCAAAGAAAAATGGCACATGGGTTACCAAAAATCCAAGAAGGAGGAAAGGAAGTGTGCAAAGGTTGTGCATTTGGAAAATACTATAGAGATAGGTCTCCTAGAAGTGCATGAAGAGCAGGCCAGCTATTGGAGCTTATTCATTTAGATTTATGTGGTCTGATCTCCAAGACAAGTATAGGTATGAAATGCTGCATGATTACATTCATTAATGATTTTATTAGATATGTATGGCTTTATTTTTTGAAGAATAAAAGTGATGTTTTTTAAGCGTATGTATGGGTTTATTTTTTGAACAATAAGAGTGATGCTTTTCAAGCCTTCAAAATTTTTAAGTCTATGGTAGAAAAAGAAAGTGGAAAATGTAGTGTCTAAGAGCATATAGAGGTGAATCTTTATCAGCAAAATTTAATGAATTGTATGCAAGGAATGGAATCAAAAGACAGCTAACAACACCTTATCCATTGTATTAAAATGGTGTGGCATAAAGAAAGAACAAAACACTAATTGAATCAGCAAGAGGCATGTTGGAAGCAAAGACTATAGACACAATGTTTTGGGCTGAAGAAATTAATAATGTTGTTTATGTCATGAATAGGAGACCAACTATTAAAGTAAGAGATAGGATATTACATTAAGCATATTATTGAAGAATGGGTAAGTGTTATTGTGGCCTTAGTAAGTTACTATACAAATTTCAGATCATTTATATTTCATTTGTGTGATTTATTGCAAGATTAGTTTTTTCCATCATGACGGGGCTTGCAACAAGAGGCAAAAAGAATGTTGTCACACTTGGAAAATCATCATGATAAGGATTAGGTAATAATTGAGGATATTACTCACAATGAGGAAATCATCAAGGTTAAGGAAGACTTAGTGAAGACGAGGATGAGGGGGGATATGGATTGATTGCAAGGCGATATACATTGCCTAAGAGGAGATATATTGAACATGTGGAGCATGTTAAATGCTTAGATAAATGGATTGAGAAAGGATATCTCAAGCAACCAAGGTGAATCATCTAGGTTAACTAATCTTGATCCAAATTCTAATACTCGGATGGGATCTAGGAACTTGATACCAAAGGTGGATATGTGCAAGTTTGATGGCAAGGATCCACTAACATGGATAAACCAAGTAGAGATTTGTTTTGATGTACATCAAACACCAAGTGGACAAAAGGTCACAAAGGCTTCCCTATATCTAGAATTGGAGCAATTCATTTGGTATCAATGGCTATGTACTCATCGATAGAAAAAGGGTCTCATTGTCTCATGGTTAGTTTTTAAAGAGGAGCTACAATCACAATATAACAAGTGTGACAAACAACTTCAGCTAACTAGCTAAACTTCAACAAACAAGATTAGTCAAGGATTATATTTAGCAATTCTAAAAGTCATCTTTAAGAGTGGATACAATCACAAAGGAGAACTTGAATGATTTATTTTTGGATGGTCTCAAGGATCACATTCAACATGAGGTACGCATGTTTAGTCCTAGCTCTATATCCGAGTCTTTTATCTTAGCATGTAGGGTAGAAAAGTATTTGATTCCTAGAAAGTAAGGGGCTAATGACATTAGAGAGAAAGGATACTCAACTTCCTCAACCCACTAGATTAACACAACAACAAATTGAGAAGCGAGCAAAAGGGTTATGTTTCAATTGTGGTAGCAAATATAGTTGAGGACATAAATACTGTGAAAATAAATTGTTTTATATTGAAGGTCCAAATGAGGAAGAAGAGGAGGAACCAATATTAGAGGGTGTGTAATGACCCTTGCCAAAATGGGTTGGATTTTTACGATTTATACAGTTTGACAGATGCAAGCATTTTGTCAAATGGTTTACTTGCTTGCTATTATGGGTTATTTTCAGATTGTATTGGAGAAATATTTTCATACACTGAACCTTTCAAGAATTTTGATCATTTGCCATTCAACTATTTCCAATACCAATTAACTGAGTTTTTCCAATTGTCGAACCCGATGGTTCTGTTCCAAAACCCTAACGATATTTTGTTGTTTTGCAATTTTTGGTTTTTTTGTGTTTTTGAAGATTTTCAGACAAATTCTAAAAGCTTGCGATTTTCTCAATAAATGCTAATAAATTCAAATAAATTCTAAATCTTCTCAGAATAAGCTCAAATATGCCAGAGAACATGGGCGCACTATTTCATTATTTTTATAGAGCTTTTACAATGATGAAAAATTGATAAATGAACAAGAAATGAATAAATTTCTAAGGAACCTGGTGGCGGCTGCAATAAATGAAGATGGTACGGCCAGAAATAAAGAATGAATCTCCAATCTCCGATAACAATGCAAGATCTCCGGTAAAGTCCAGGAAACCAAACGCCTAGATCCCAGTGCCAGAATCTGAAGACAGAAGGCGAGTCTCCCAAGAAATAAAGGTACGGCCTGCAAGTACAGAAATGTACGGCCTGTCTGCTGCAGCAAATAGAATGGTACGGACTCCAAGAAATAATGCCAGATCACTGAATAAAGTCCTCTGATGAAGTCGCCTTATTCATCTGATGATGATTCTCTGCTGACTCTGAATAAATAACTCAGTAAATCCAAACTGTGATCTCTGGATGAAATCACCAAGTGCAAGCTTCAACTGGTATTTCACAGCCTCAGTCTGCCTGATCTCTGAAGAGTTTTCGTTCTCCAGAAACGTTCGTCTGCCAGAAACCCTAGGGTTTGCAAACTCCAATGCTCAGATCAATAAAGACAAAATTGAATAATAATATCAGAATAGTTCGATTTTGCCTTGAGAGGAAATATATATCCCTTGAAGAAATTCGACCCAATCTCCTTTTTAATAAATCATTTAAATAAATGATTTAATTTGCACTTTTAAACTTAGGAGAAATCATTAATTATTGGCGTCCATATTTTAATGAATATAAAATACTCATTAAGTCAACATTTAATACTTTATTATAAAGTATAATAAATACTTTATAATTTAGGCCAATTAATTAAATATTTAAATATTTCAATAAAGTGACTTTATTATAAAGTCAAAATATTAAATATTTAATAATTCATTAAATACTCCTTATTTTTCCGTCTGAACATCAAAGCTGGCGGTAGATTGATTTTGAAGGATGAATGGTTGAACGGGTGCCAGAAATAAGCGACTTCGACTACTTTAAAATAGAAAGTTCACGAAAATGCTCTTGGAAGGTCTGCGAGGCCAACTTGACACAATGCAAAAGCTGAACTGCAAACAGCGAGCAACTGCGGATAGATCCTCGCACTCTGTCGACCCTCGAGGATGAAATGATAAGGTAACCTAAGTCACCGGTAGCGGTGACTAGGATGGGGATATGGCCGGTCAGCCCTCCACAGTGCTTGTCCTCAAGCAATCTCAACTCGGATCTTTGTAAAAGATCTCCTCTAGCTCCCATGTAGCGGCCTCAATGAAGCAAATCTCTCCTTGACGGATATTCCACGATCTGCGGCTCCGTGGGTGTCTCTCTCTCATCTTCGAGGATGGTCACCGAGTACTATTATCAATTTCCCTTAGATCATCAAGGGGTGTGGCGGAGAGGAATTATCGCATCTTTGACCCAATGCCTTTCCAAGTAAACCGTTCCCGAACCATTTTGTATGTCTTATAGTATCCAGGATGGCCCGCCATAGGAAGATCGTGAAAGGCTCTCAAAACTGTAATCCGCACCTCAGAGTCAGGAACCAAAAGAATCCGCCCCTTGTAAATGATCAAGTCATCTACAATAGTGTACCTGTCGTCCTGCTCTGTCCTGTCAACGATGCTAGAAGCCCAAGGGTTCTTAGCATACTCAGCAATAATCCGATGCCTCCAATCCTCCGTGATCTGTGCTAAGGCATTCAACTGGGGTCTGCGAGACAAGGCGTCAGCTACAACATTCTGCTTTCCCTTAATGAAAGTGATATCGAAGTCATATGACTGCAGTTTACTGACCCATTTTTGCTGCCTCTCATTCAAGTCTCGCTGTCCTAGGAAATGTTTCAGGCTGTTATGATATGTGCGAACACTGAATTTGCTGCCTACCAAGTACTGCCTGAACTTAGCCAATGCATGCATAATGGCTAACATCTCCTTGTCATAAATACTATAAAATCTCGCAGGACCCCTGAGTTTCCTGCTCTCAAATGCAATCGGATGTCGCTCCTGCATCAAAACGGCACCAATGCCCTCTCTCACGAGCATCCGCAGGAATAAATCAAATGACTTAGTAAATTAGAACAATGCTAGCACCCGGACATGAAGTCATGATCACCTTAAACTTTGTCAAAGCACTCTGCTGTGGTGACCAAAGAAAAGCCCCCTTCTTCGTCAAGTCAGTAAGGGGTGCGGCGTGACGTGAGAACCCGCTAACAAATCTCCTGTAGAATGCACACAACCCAATGAAACCTCTGAGCTGCGTAAGGTTCTCAGGTACCGGCCAGTCAACTATAGCTCGGACCTTTTCAGGGTCCATACTCACTCCCTTGGCACTGATGATGTGCCCTAGATATAACAACTCCTCCATGCCAAGCTCGCACTTGGATTCCTTAGCATAGAAAGACTCGTCTGCTAAGATACCCAAGACTGTATCCAAATGAGCCAAATGCTCATCCCATGACCTGCTATAAACCAAAATGTCGTCGAAGAAGACTAACACAAATCCTCAGCGAGCGAAAACCACTGTTCATGAATTAAGCACGAAGATTGGCAGTGCATTAGTTAACCCGAAGGGCACAACCAGAACTTCGAAGTGACGCAATGACACACTGGCGGGTTTCTCAATATCCTGCTCCCTCATCACAGATCGATGGTATACGATCTCAAATCAATCTTATTAAAGAAAACTGACTCGATGCAACTCATCTATCGGCTCATCAATCGCGTGGAATAGGGTACTTTGTTTTTGATTTGTTCTTTTGTTGAGCTGCACGTAATCAATACATCGAAGTGATCGGAGTCCTTCTTCTTCACCAATACAACCCGATGAAGCAAAGGTGACTTGCTAGGTCTGATATGCCCCATAGCTAACAACTCATTAATGGTCTTCTCTATTTCATCCTTGAGTCGTTTCGGATGTCTGTAGGGAGTGATCATAACGGGCTTTGCGCCCTCCTCCAACTCAATGATATGCTCTGTGCCTCTGTCTGGGGGTCTGCCAAGTGGAATGTCACTAAACACTTTGGAGTGTTTAGTCCTCAAGATCTGAATGTCAGGGTGGTACTCACCCTTCTGCTGCTCCTGCTGGGCTGGCATCAACATGCACTCAGCTGCCCAGTCAACCATATCATGACGAATGAGCCTCTCCATCCGTCTGAATGAAACAATCCTTAGATTACTGTCTCTAATAGCCTTGATGACATGTGGTCTCCCATCAACCTTAAATTTCATCTCCATATCACGTAGGTTGAGTGTGAACTCACCCAAATCATGCAACCATGCCATCCCTAACACCACATCTGTATCCCCCATATTAACAACATAGAATTCAGTCTTGAATTCATAGTTGTTCAGTCTCATCGGAAGATCAGTAATCTTTCGGTCACACCTGAGAGTATATCCGTCGGCCATCTTGACTCGAATACCCTCGAAAGCCTCTGTCTGGATGCCACGCCTCTCCACTAAACGTGCATCAATAAAATTGTGCGTAGCACCAGTATCCAACAATGTGATCACCTTCTGACCTGCTAAGAGCCCACGAAGTCGAAATGAACCATCTCTCTGAAGGCTAGTCAGATGGGCTTCCTGTAGCTTCCTTCCACCTTCATGTTCACCCTCATTTTTGGACCTCTCATCATCTGAATGCTCGGAATCGGCTTGCTGGTCTGACAGATCTGATTGCTCTTCGCCCTCGTAAAACCACTCCATTTGATTATTTTTGACCTTCGGCCGAAGTGGGCATATATGTTTTTCATCATAGGGTGCCTTGCACCAAAAACATAACTTTTTCTTACGCAATTCATTCAACGTTTCCCTGTCAAATGGTGGTGCATTCTGTCTCTTAGGATCTGGTTGATCCTTTCTTCTGTCAAAAGGCCTATTCCTGTCATTGTTTCTATCAAAAGGCCTATTGGGTCTCGTGTATGGTGTTGACCCTGAATTGAACTTGCTGCGAGGTGCTGCAAGCTCCATGCTTCTCGCCTTCCGCATGGCCTCCTGAAGTGTAGGTGGGTCAAAAGCCTTAACCCACCCTCTCATGGGTTCTGTCAAACCCTCAACGAAGAGTATGATGAGTCTCCGTTCTGAAATCCCTGTGACCATGACTGCCACTCTCTGAAACTCACCAATGTATGAATCCAAACTGCTGTACTATGCAGTGAGCCGCTCTACACGAAATCTGAGTTCGGATCCTTCTTATCAAATCTCTCTATCGTTCTTTGGTGAACTCATTAGGTATTGACCCCGCATGATGGCCCTGAGTGTACATACATCTTGGTGGTGCCACCAATCATATTGCTACTCGGAGTCAAGATGTAAGTAGCAATTTAATTGCCTGTCCTCTGCATGAGCCTAAGTGACAATGGTGTCAATTTCCTAGACCAAGACCTCGTGATGTCTTTTCAGACCCATCAAAATATGGCAGTGTAATCTTGCTAACCGCATACTGCAAATCCCTATTCACCTGTGGCTGCGTCTGCTGATGCTGAGGGGGTCTACGGTCAAATCTGCCTCCTCCTCTGGGTTTATAAACATCTATAAACTCATGGAATGTAAGTGCCTGCCGGATCTCAGGTGCTAGTGACATGTACTCACCATGAAACCTCGTCAAGTCTGCCACGGACATGCCATTGTGTGGCTGAAACTCCTGATGCTGCCCCTGATGCTCTGCCCCTGGAGTCTGTGGTGGAGTCTCCCTAGGTAAGAAAGTAGGCTGACCTGGCCTACGCTCCTGATAGATCGGAGACGGCTGTCGAGGTGCTGATGCTAATGGCTGATCCACTGGTGCAGTCCCGCTCGTCTGACCAATCTGTATGAAATGAGGCTGTGTGGGCGTGTACTGTCTAATGGTACCCATCAACTGAGACATCATGTCCATCATATTATCATGTCTCCGTCTAAACTCCTCATCAGTAATATCACCCTCTGCATGCGCCTTCCTTGGATCCCTGCGAGTCTCTGAGGAAGTCTCACGTTCTGCCATTAGGGTTGCAACACTGTTTTCACTACCGTCAGAACTGGATCTGTGAAAACCAAGTACTCCTGATATTGTCTGACCTTCAGGGATAGGTGGACCTGTCCAATCCTCGTCTTTGCCTGTCCCTACACCTCTAGTATACTGAATAATATCTTGGCTCATAAAAGGCAACCAGAAAAGCACTAAATTCTGAAAAAGCACTGAAAAAGCACAGGATGGCAGGAGATCTGTGCTCTGATACCACTGTCAGAGCCCTGATGGTTCTCTATTCCAAAACCCTAACTGATATTTTGTTGTTTTGCAATTTTTGGTTTTTTTGTGTTTTTGAAGATTTTCAGACAAATTCTAAAAGCTGCAATTTTCTCAATAAATGCTAATAAATTCAAATAAATTCTAAATCTTCTCAGAATAAGCTCAAATATGCCAGAGAACATGGGCGCACTATTTCATTATTTTTATAGAGCTTTTACAATGATGAAAAATTGATAAATAAACAAGAAATGAATAAATTTCTAAGGAACCTGGTGGTGGCTGCAATAAATGAAGATGGTACGGCCAGAAATAAAGAATGAATCTCCAATCTCCGATAACAATGCAAGATCTCCGATAAAGTCCAGGAAACCAAACGCCTAGATCCCAGTGCCAGAATCTGAAGACAGAAGGCGAGTCTCCCAAGAAATAAAGGTACGGCCTGCAAGTACAGAAATGTACGGCCTGTCTGCTGTAGCAAATAGAATGGTACGGACTCCAAGAAATAATGCCAGATCACTGAACAAAGTCCTTTGATGAAGCCGCCTTATTTATCTGACGATGATTCTCTGCTGACTCTGAATAAATAACTCAGTAAATCCAATCTGTGATCTCTGGATGAAATCACCAAGTGCAAGCTTCAACTGGTATTTCACAGCCTCAGTCTGCCTAATCTCTGAAGAGTTTTCGTTCTCCAGAAACGTTCGTCTGCCAGAAACCCTAGGGTTTGCAAACTCCAATGCTCAGAGCAATAAAGACAAAATTGAATAATAATATCAGAATAGTTCGATTTTTCCTTGACTGGAAAATATATATCCCTTGAAGAAATTCGACCCAATCTCCTTTTTAATAAATCATTTAAATAAATGATTTAATTTGCACTTTTAAACTTAGGAGAAATCATTAATTATTGGCGTCCATATTTTAATGAATATAAAATACTCATTAAGTCAACATTTAATACTTTATTATAAAGTATAATAAATACTTTATAATTTAGGCCAATTAATTAAATATTTAAATATTTCAATAAAGTGACTTTATTATAAAGTCAAAATATTAAATATTTAATAATTCATTAAATACTCCTTATTTCTCCGTCTGAACATCAAACTGCTGAACTGGGTCGATTCTAAGCTGAATGGTTGAACCAGGTCCCCTGCCCGAAATAGCAGCTTCCGCCTGACCTAACTTTCTAAAAATAGAAAGTTCCTGAAAATGCTCACTGGAAGATTCTGCGAAGGCCCAACCTGACACAACTGCAAAACTGAAGCTACCAAACACTGAGCAACTGCCCCAGATGATCCTCTGCACACTCCTGTCAGCCTACGAGGATCGAAATGATAGGCTAACCTCGTCACCAGCTGCGCTGACTAGGATGGGGACATGACAAGAAAATGAAGGATACACGATTTATTGCTAACATCCTATTGTACCCCAAAATTAAAATTTTTGTTACACTTAGATATTTTGAAGAAATGGGTAAAAGTCTTGTCAAATCAGTCAAAAAGGTCAAAATTTGGGTGTGCATGTCTTGCATGAGGGGTTAAAGCGCCAAAATTTTCAATTTACGTGATCTGGAGTGCGCTAAGAAGCGACAATCTAAAACCCAAATCTCGGTTTTCATCCCTAAATTTTAGGAAAACTTCTCTTTTAGAAATTTTCTAAAATTAGTAACGTTTTCTAGGTTTTTCTGGGTTTCTTTCCAAACAGATACTAGCAAAATTTTCTAAAAAATAGAAATTTTCTAAAAATAGAAAGTCGGTCTGCCAGGGTCCAAACTGATTTTGATTGGCTCAAAATACTTCCATATCAGGCTGGTGTAGTCAAAATCTCAAAATAATCAGTTTCACCCTAGTGGGTCTATTCTACTTTTTTCAGAAGCATATCAGGAGCTCCGAAGTCATCAATAGAGGTCAGTCGGCTGCCAAGTGTCAGATTCAATGATCAAGCATCAAATAGAAGACGAAATGATGAACATGCATGTTGAATGAAGAAGGAAGGTGAAATCTCCCAGATTTTGACTAAGTTTGCTTGTCATGGGCGCCCCAGGAGAGAATAGGCGCCCATCTTTTTAGGGCACCATATGATGGAATTAGGGTTTGAGCTCTCAGTCAAAGTTATTCAGAACCCTCTCAGCTTCGCAACAAGTCTGACAGTGTAGTCAACGGATCATCCAATCACCCAGAATTCGAAATCAAACGAAGAAGTTCCAAATAGAAGACAAAATGAAAATCATGAAGATGTTTGAAAAGTTTCTAAGTCTGGAGCAAATGGGCGCCCCTAAAGGAGAAAGGCGCCCAAGCTTTTGGAGGTCTAAACAGATGAATTTGCCAATGCAGCTTCCAGCATGACTTCTCCAGAACAAATCAAGCTTTTCAACGAGATCACGAGCACGTCAATCTGAGTTGGCAGTCACTAGATGCAGCAGCCGAACAAAGATCTAACAAAGCCAAAGTTGAAAGTAAAGAAGAAAAAACCAAAAATGGCCAACTTTGGTGAAGTTGGGCGCCCCAGCTTGCCAGGGGCGCCCAAGCTTTTGGTGCCTCAAATTCAACTTTTTGGCAAAGAGATCCCCAGAAGACCCCTCTCAGAATCTCCTCAGCTTCGCGACAAGCCCAGCCGTCAATCAATCCGAGCTCCGGATCACCAGATTCAACGAGATCGTCTGTAGAAGAGGAGTCAATGAAGAAATTTGAAGAAATCAAAAAATGGCTAAGTCTGCTTAAGATGGGCGCCCCTGGAGAGACTGGGCGCCCAAGATTTTGAGCCCTGAGATGTTAGAATTTGTAGAGACAGCTTCTAAGATCACTTCGTCAATTTCAGTCGAGCTATCCAGCAATCCTGTCAGTCAGTCAATCGGATTCACGTAGCTCCCGAAATCAAGATTTCATCAGAAGATCAAAGGGAAAGGAAGAAATTGAATATCATGAAAAAATGGCTAACACTATGAAAGTTCGGAGCCCCTGGAGGAAATGGGCTCCCATGAATTTAAAGGTCCAAACAAAGTTTTTCACCAAAGGTGCCTCTAGAACAATTCTCTTAGAATCAGTCGAGCTTCGCGATGAATTATTCATCTCCTCCATCGGATCAATCTAGAAGCCGGAAATCAAGGTCAAACCAAGGGTCAAAATGGAAGAAAAGTTGAAAATGCCAAAATTTTGGCTAACACTGGGTAAAGTGGGCGCCCCTGGTGAAGAAGGGCGCCCAACTTCACATGCCTTAGAAAATTTTCATAGATTTTCGAAATTTTCAAGATTGCAAGAGAAGAAAGAGGCGTCCAAGTTCAATGAAGCTGAGATTTAGGGTTTTGGAGATAAAAGCAAAAGAAAGCAAAGCAAAAACAAAACCCTAAGTCTATTTAACATCTTTCTTTTATGCTATTTTCATTATTTTTGCAGGTAGCCTTCAAGGGAGAAAGTTGGAGCAGCAAGTTTGAAGAAATTTTTCAAGATTCAAGAACGTAGCTTGCTGGTTTTTCATCATATTTTTCAGACCAGCAACATAAACCCTTGTTTTTTCAAGCTTTTTCATCCAAAAGATCAAACTTTTCAAGAAGAAGACCAAGGCATTCCATTTTTCAATCATCTGGGTCTTTTCTCTTCAATCTTCTGAAGGAAATTTTCAAGAACTTCATCAAGTTGCAGCAGCTGCTTTTATTTTGCATGTCAATGAAATCATCAGTGCATTCAGTTTTCAACCCTCTGGGTCCTCTCAAATCAGTCTTCTGAAGAAAACCCATATCACAGCTTTTTTTTAAAAAAATTTAAAACCTAGGGTTGGCTGCTTTTTCGATCAGCCATCAATGTTTTTCAAATCTGATCAACTAGGTCCATTTCTAATTGTATTCTGAACAAAACCCAGGTGCCAGCTTTTTCGGTGAAATATTGAAGAAATTAGGGTTTGCTACTTTTTCAGTCTAAATTCAAAATTTTCAAAAACAGACGATCTGGGTTGTCTTGCAGCGAAATTCTGAGCAAAACCCATATCTCAGAAAAATTTCCAAAAATTTGTCCGTTTGAAGACGAAAAACCAGCATTCTAAAAATAGAAAGTTGCTCAAAACTTGTCTGAACATAGGCGAGTTTACAGTCATTCTTCAAGGTTTTCAATATGGAATACACTCCCCTCGAGTTTGAGACCAAATCAGCATTATGTCAAAACTTCATCATCTCAGCTGAAGAACGAGAGGTGTGATATGAGAAAAGGGAAAAGTATCAGAAGCATAAAGTTGCAGAGCCGCCAAGTCATCTTTGGGGCAGCGATGTTTTTCAAGAACAAAACTCATAAAGCAGTTGAAGAAGTGAAGGATTCTCTAAGTTTGATCACAGAAGGCGAGGAGATCTTGGAGAATCAAACTATTGCCATAGATAGTATCAATGCACCTGACCAGGTCCCAGTTTCCTGCTTTTTAGCAGATATGATTGAGATTTAAAGCGGCTTTCATCTAGAAGCTTTCTTTCTATTCTTGGAACGATTCTTATCCATTCTTTGAGAAGAGAAAGAAGATAAGATATAATAGTTGGCGTTTCCTGTTTTTTCTGCTTTCTAGGGTTTTAGATGTTATCTTCTTTCTAGATTTAGTAATAAAGCTTGCTTGCTGAGCAAGCCCTAGATTGTGAAAGCAAGGAGATTTTAGGGTTCCCTACTCCTCTACTTCTCTATAAATAAGAGCCTTTGCTCATTAGTTTCTTTAGCCATGCTGTGATAACAAAACGCTGAGCCTATTTTGCCTTCTATTTGTTATTCAAGTGTCGTTCAATTGTGTTGTGATAGCAAATTGTTGAGCCTCTTTAGCCAACAAGGAGTTAGTGTGATTGTTGTTTCTATTGTGTAGGAGCAAGATTGCAAGCCTCTTTAGCTGCAATTTCTTGTTCCAGGCATGTTAGAAGTGAGCTTTGTTCCAGAAGTTTGAGTAATAAAATCATGAGCCTCCTTTGCCTTGATCCAAAATCTCAGATTTCTGTTATTTGTGTTATGCTTCTATGATCTCGATTTCAGCTTACATTGAAGTGTGTAGATGTTTGTTGAGAAAGAGTTTATCGAAGTATTTTGTCAGAAAATCTATGTTCATTTCTAGTTTCTCTTGCTCTGCTTATTACTTGAGAAGTTAGAAACGTCTTTAGTTTAAGTTAGTCGTAGTTGAAATTCTTAAATCAGAAAATCTCAGCTGCGGCGTTTGTGTTTTATAAACCTTGTGCTCTAGCTGATCAAAAAGATAGGCAACTTAGTTTTAGTTTACTTTCTTGAATACCATCAGCAAGAGGGAGCTTCCCCTCCTAATTTGAAGCGCAGTTTATCTGTGCATAGCTGTCCGTTTCAAATACGCATACCAGAGGTGCGAATTTAAACGCCAACACATCCTTATATAGTCAATTGAGGAAGTGGGGCCTAATAACATTGTCCAAACTGCAATGTCCCCTAAAGGCACACTAGTTTTGGAAGTTGTGGATTGTGAGGGGGAAGATGAAGGAAGCACAATTTATTGTTGACATCCTCATACGAGCCATTGGGAAGTGGGGCCTAATAACATTGTCCAAATTTAATGATAGACAATGCAAAAAACTGCAGAGCAGCTGGTTTGCTAGTTGAGGCATAGCATTAACATATCTTTTGGACACCTTGTGTTGTCCACTCATTTTGTCTTATGCTACAAAAGATTGGCAACAAAATTGATTAGATCGAACAACTGTATGTCGAGACCAAAGAAATCCAAATGTTCATCATCAACAACCATGTGTCATAGGCCATATTCAATTCATTCTCAAAATTGGAGCTATTAAGTGAAACAATAAAATTTTATGTTTCACTTTAGTAATTTAATTCTTTTAATTTATTTTTTCTTTCTTTTTTTTATATTTTAATTTTTAAATAGATTGTTGGGACCCAATTCACCTCCAATGCAATCATCCTGAGATGACTTGTGAAAGTGCAGGTGGCACTTTCTAGCATGGTCATCAACCAACTTTGGTTGGTATGGAGGCAATCCAACACTAAGTGGGCAATAAATATTAAGTAGATGATCCTTAATGACACTTGGTAAAATTGTGTGGAATATTTTCTTAGTTCATTGAACTCATCATAAGCATTATCCATTATACTAACATGGATAAGTCATGCTTGGGAGAGGCATATGATGGCATCAACTCAATGATCAAAAAGAACATGACCATCATAAATGAGAAAGAACAAGATCCTAAAGAATTTTTTTCAAACAAGTGCACACAATTCTTGTTGAGTGGTGGATTAAAATGGCCATCCCATGCATTTCTTTGTCTTTGCATTGACTCCAAAATACTACAGCACATAGATCCTTTCTTTGCCAAGGAGAGTTGCAACACAAAGATGTGGAAGCCGGCAAAGGGTACAAGCTAGCATTTGCTAGACTCTTCCCTAATCTTAATTTGGAGGATGTAGTTATAAATGTGTTTGTTGATTTTAAGCAATCCAATGGTCATAGTATTTCTACTCTTCGTGGCAAGCATAAAAAAGATGCTCACAATCGATATAAAAAACATTCCAACACCTATATAATCTTGCAATCAAAATTTTATCACAAACTCTCTAAATTTGAATTTCTTTTCATATTTGAAATAATTCTTTTCAAGTTTGAAGTTTCATTTATAATTTTATAACTCTCAACTCTCTAACTTCTCCTCATAGGTTGCACAACTAATTGGCATCAAAAAAGGCAAAGGAGTTAGTTTTCATGCATTCCACCTTGTGCCTTCTTTCACACAAACAAAATGACTACAAAGAAGGGGCAACAAAGTTGTATGATGTAGAGCTAGACCTGGCTCATTTGGATGCCTCCACTACCCAGCACTCTTCATTTTTTGAGGAGTCAAATGTCGATGTTACAGCTTCAGTCGTATTCTTCCAGCTTGTTGATTATCCTTGATTGAATAAATTAAATAATAGCTCAAGCTATTTAATTTATAAAGTCTTCTATTTATGAAGAGGTGCGCTTTATTTAAATGGCATGAGTTCCTATGTGTGTCGACCTTTTCCCTATTGGTTGCGTCCAAATGAAAAGGCATCTTGATTATCATTGGAGGCCGACTTAAGACTTATGAAGAGGCACGTATTTCTAAGAGAGGCCGACCTCTTATTATTAGTTGTTTTGTTATCATTATTGCAGCCGACTTTGGTTTTGAAGAGTTGCGTCTCTTCTATCATTTGATATATATATGACTTCATTTGTTCACCATTCATCATCCATTCTATTCATTGTTCATCATTGGTCTAAGGCGCAAATTAAGAGAAAGGAGCAGATCAGTTCAGTTCATCATAGAAGGCCGAGTTGATCATTCATAGTTTATTCATTCACAAGTGCGAGTTAGAAAGAAGAGCAGATTGCGAATTCTATAAGAGAGCAGATTGTTACTTATTGAAGGCTGAATCTCTAATCAGCGAACTACATCTGTTTGCATCTGTATTTGCATCTGTTTGTGATGCTTCTATTTGGCCCTCTTATCGGCCTCTTGTAAAGGAGACATTTTGTGTTGACATTCAATATATAAGTGATATATTGTTGCTGGGTTTTTCTCCCTCAAGTGGAGGGTTTTCCCAGGGTATCTGCTGTGTTATTGTGTCTAATTTTGAATTAAATTTTTGTGCATTAAATCTGATCATAAAACTAACATCAAACAGCTAAAATATTTTTACTGCAAGTGTCAATGACACTGTTTGTGGTTCTTCTAATGTACCTACATCATCTAATGTCAAGAAGAAATTGTGATAGTGGAGGATGAGGAAGAAGAAAAGTTGCTATAATCTTAATCTAAGTATAGGGTTACAAGTAGTCGACTTGTGGCTACCTTAACACTTAATTAAATAATATTATCATTATTATATTGTTATTATTTAGTTATTTAGGTCAGCCTAAGGCTTATATATGGTTATCTAAGTTGGTTTGAGTGGTATCTTAAGCATAGGGAGGGTATATATAAGAGGTAGTAAGTCTTATTTGATCATCAAATTGTGAATTGCGTTCTCGTTGGAGATATTTGGAGGTCTACCCCCTAGAAGTGGCTTGTTATTCTCAAGCTATTATCAAGTACTTTTAGCATATTTCATATTATATTCTTCCCTTATGCAAGTTATTTCATAACAAGTGGTATCAAAGCATGATCTTGGCACTGTGAAGGCAAGGCATTTTCTCAATTTAGAGGTCATTCTGGAAAGCAAATATATCTCAGATTTTAGCGAGTTTTTTCTGATTTTTAAAGGGTTTATTTAAGAACCTATTGAAGCAATTACAATCCAGATTTTGGAGTTGAAGCATAATTGAGCAACTTACTGCAGAATTAGGGTTTCTGCCCAATTCATTTAGGAAGCGCATATTTCCCAAATCTTGGTGATTTTTTTTAATGGGTTTTTTGAGAATTAAGTGAGGTGCCTATAGTCAAAATTTCATAGGAATTGGAGCAAAATTAGGTGATTTATTGTAGAATTAGAGTTTCCAACAAATTCACTCTCAAGGCTGCAAAACACCTCATTTTTTAGAGATTTTTCTAGGAAAGTGTGACCTAGGCCCTAGTAAGTTACAATAAAAATTTCAAAGTATTTTGACTTTATTTGTTTGATTTGTTGCAAAATTATTTTCTTCCATTATGATGGGGCCTACAACAAGAAGCAAAAAGAATGCTATCATGCCTGGGAAATCTTCAAATAGGGATGATGAAGAAATTGAGGATATTATCCCTAGTGAGGAAATCAACAAGGTCAAGGGTGAAATTTCATCAATGAGGAAGGAGATGAATGAATTTTCTAGGAAGTTGGGACACACTTATTCAAGAGATGAAGTATAAGGGAGAAGATTCACCTAATAAGGTGGAAGATAATGATCTAATTGGACATGAATTTTTTAGGATTGACTCAAATCTCAAGAAGGATCGGCACTTTAACAACCCTATGCCTAGGCAATTCATACACAAGTTGGATATGAGAAAGTTTGATGGCAAGAATCCAGCCAATTGGCTTTGCCAAATGAAGCAATTCTTTGATTTGCACCATGTTCCAAGTCAATAGAAGGTGGTTATGGCATCATTATACTTGGAACCAGACCAATTTATTTGGTATCGTTGGTTATGTGATGAGAAAATAAAGGATTCTGTGGTCACATGGTCGATTTTTCAAGAGGAACTTGTTGCCCATTATGGAAATAATTTCATGGATAGCTACTTTTTCCAACTCACTAAATTAAAGCAATCAAGTAGGGTCAAGGACTATACTCATCAATTTCAAACCCTTTGTCTAAGAGTGGAGGATATCACAGAAGGAAATTTGAAGGAATTATTTCTAGGAGGTTTAAAGGACTGCATAAAATATGAGGTACATTTGTTCCAACCATAATCCTTGTCACAAGCAAGGTTTATGGCAGGACAAGTAGAGAAAAAGTTTTTGGCCAATACGTAATAAGGGATTGTAAGCATAAGAAAAAGAATCTCTCCTACACAGTCGTTGCCTCAACCTACCAGGTTGACTCCATACCAAATTGAGAGAAGAGAGCAAAAGGGTTATGTTTCAATTGTGATAGCAAATATAGTCAAGGGAATAAATGTAGTGAAAGAAAATTGTTCTATATTGAAGATCCAAACGAAGAAAAAGAGGAGGAACCAATATTAGTGGGTGATAGGGAATCTGAGAGGAATCACAAGATCCCCAACAAAATCATTTCTTGTCATGCACTCTCAGGTTTTAGCTCCCCACAAACTCTCAAGGTAGTTGGTTTCTTAAAGAAGTAGAGAGTAACATCGTTGATTGACTTGAGTAGTACTCATAATTTCATCAACAAAAAGTTGGGTACTCGTCTAAATTGTTTTATATATTCAGCTCCAAAGTTTTAGGTCTTCACTCCATATGGTGGCACTATTAGTTGTTCTAGAAAATACCACAAAATTAAATTATCCATGAGATTATCATTTTGATTGCCCAATGTTTTCTATCTCCATGGGTGTAGTAGATATTGCTTTGGGAGTACAATGGCTTACTACATTGGGAACAATTGAGATGAACTTCCAGGAACTATTCATGAGATTTAAATCAAAAGGAAAGATAATGGAGCTTCGAGTGTTACATGCAAAGTCCCCACAAATGGTAAGCTCTCATCAAATGCAAAAGTTGCTTAAAAAGGGAGTTGATGGATTTGTGACTAAATTATGTTCATTAGAAGCATATCAATTAAATGCTCCTACCCATCTAGATTCACAAACAATTATAGATCATCACTCAATGGATTTTGAAAATATGCCTAAAGGACTTCCTCCTCAGAGGGATCATGATCATGCCATACAACTAGTGCCATGAAGCCAACTACCCAACATTAGGCCTTGTAGGTACCCATATATACAAAAACGTGAGAATGAAAAGATTGTTCAAGAGATGCTAGAGGTAGGAATTATCAAGGATAGCTAAAGTGTTTACTCCTCATCCGTGGTGATGGTGCATAAGAAGGATCAAATTTGGGGCATGTGCCCAGACTACAAAGTGCTCAACATGTACACCATCAAAGATAAGTTTCCTATTCCAATCAATGATGATTTGTTAGATGAATTCAATGGAACTAAGTTTTTTACAGAGTTAGATCTTAGGTCAGATTATAACCAAACTTGAATTAAAAAAGATGATATTCCTAAGATAGAATTTTGGACTCATGAGGGTCATTATAAGTTTTTGGTGATGTCATTTGGTCTTACTAATACACCATCTACATTTCAAATTTTGATGAACTCCATCTTTAAGAATTTTTCAAGGAAGTTTGTACTAGTGCTCTTTGATGATATACTGATTTATAGCAAGACATAGGAGGAACATTTGCAGCACGTAGATCAAGCATTACAAATTCTCAAAGATCACCAACTCTATGCTAAGCCTTCCAAGTGTGCTTGGACACATTGTTTTGCATGGAGTAAAGGTGGATTCTAACAAAATTAAGGCTATCATGGAATGGCCTATTCCCAAAACCATTAAGAGACTGAGGGGTTTCTTGGGATTGATTGGATACTATAGAAGATTTGTGAAGAATTATGGTCATATAGCAGCACCCCTCACACCTTTATTGAAGAAGGATTCTTTTCGCTAATTTGCAACATCTGAGAGATTGAAGGAGGCTATGTGTACTACTCTAATTCTTGCTACTCCAAACTTCACCAAGGATTTTATAGTGGGAATGTAATGCTTCAGGAAATGGTATATGAGCAGTCCTCATGTAGGAGGATCGGCCCATTGCTTTTGAGAATCATCAATTAAAATGTAAGAATCAACTCAAACCTATTTATGAGAAGGAAATGCTAGCTATTCTTCATGCAATAAAACAATGGAGACCTTATCTAATGGGTAGACACTTCAAGGTTAAGACAGATCATGATAGCCAAAAATGTTTTTTAGAACAAAGATTATCTTCTGAAGAGCAATAAAAATGGATTACTAAGATGTTGGGATATGACTTTAAGATTGTATTTAAGAAAGGGAAGGAAAATGTTGTGGCAGATGCATTATCTAGGAAAGATGAGAAGGATGAAGCTTTATTGTGTGTCATTTCAATATTACAAACAGATTGGGTAGTAGAAGCCAAAGCAAAGTGGCAAAATGGTGTTTCTACAAGTAATCTCATTCAACAGTTACATCCCAGTAGTTCAAATAAGTTTTGTTGGAAAGGAGATGTTGTTGCAAGTATGAGCAATTGGTGTTGTCATTGATGTCAACAAGATTGTGTTGTCATTGATGACCAGAAGATTGTTGCAAGAGTATGTGTAGTTGTTGGTGTTGTCTATGTTGTTACATTCATAGTTTACATACTCGAACTCGGAGAGTACTTGGCAAGCCCAAAAATTTTGACTTGGCAAATACTCACAACTCAAAAAGTATTAAAATATAATATATAACAATATACAATAATAAACTAACTATATTTTGTATATATTAATATAGCTCTGTTAGCAAACCAGTATATATCTAGTTATATAGTATATTTATTCATAATGATAATCTATAATATATATATTAAAATATTTTATAATATAAAATATTTATAATATTTTAAGTTTTATAATATTTTAAAGTTCTAGAATATATAAAATATAATATATAATAATAAATATAATCTATAGTATATATATTAAAATATTTTGTAATATAAAATATTTATAATATTTAAAATTTTATAATATTTTAAAATTTTATAATATATAAAATATAATCTATAATAAATATATTTATGATATACTATAAGACTCAAGGCCATTCGTCGACATGTCACATAGATGACTTTTCAAGCAATAAATTATATTTTAAAGCAAAAGAATCTAAGAAAACCAATTTTCAGCTATATTGAAAGGCAAAGGCAAAGCTATGATGATTTTTTATGTTGTTGCAAATCATGACGCCAATGCGCAGAAATAGAAGTCACGATTGCACAAAAAACGAAGGGAAAATCGCAGGTGTGTGATAAAATGCAGAAACGAGGGTTTAAGAAGCATTAACACGTCCAAAACACAGGAAAAACAAGTCGAATTTCGTGTGAAAATGAAAAGAAAAATGTGTGCAAAATGTGTTGTGGGTTTTTTGCGAGTAATCGAGGGTTTTTTTGGCGGTTAACCTGCATTTAATCAGCGAGGAAAAGTCTTCAAAAAACCCACGAGTAAAAATGGAAAATACTCGCCCACTGTAAATTCTAGCGATTAATTGGCTGCTCGGCGATTAATCGCCAAGTATGCAAACAGAGGTTATATTAATAATGCTTTGATTAGTTGCATTATGTTGTCATTACTAAGCTACTAGTGTCAACCTCTAGTGTTGCTTTGATAAGCTTCTATCTATGGATATATAGTTGAGGAAGTATTGAAGATGATGAGGATGTATTTATGGTGCTTGGTTTCCAAGTGCTTTTGAGAAAATTTGATAAAAAGAGGAAACACTAAGTTGTAGTGTGTTCTAGGTTGAAGAGTAGTGTTCTAGTTTTTCTCCACATTTCTTCTAGGTTGAAGATATGCTTGTGCGTTTAGGAAATGTTGATCAAAGGTGTTCAAAGGTGTTGTATTCTGAATTTGGTGTGTTGGATCATTGT
>VDFB02277532.1:0-28474 GCA_007258455.2 Sequoia sempervirens
AGGAGAAGAAACCCCAACTGCTTTAGGTGCCCAAGGACATTGGCGCTAAAGGTGTCCATACTCGTGACAAAAACGACATCGAAAAGGAAGGGACTCATAATCTAATTGTTGAACCCACAAGGCAGAGCCAAGACAAATTTCTAAAGAATCTAGCAAAGGATTATTTAAGTCAATTTCAACACATACGAGAATAAGAGAATACCTTTCTATCCAGAGTATTTTGAGCAATGGTAGCCGGCTTCCCCAACAAAGCAGCAATCCGGTGCAGAATATCCTCCCTCCAAAACTCCAACGGTAGCCATGGTAGACGGACCCAAACAGGAACCCGTGAAGGCAAATCCTCTGCCGCATTAAATCCTCCATGCCAGGGCTTCATGAACAAGCCAACATGATTGTAAAAATATGGCCCGCCCTCAAAAACTGGATTATGATCTGAAATGCAAGAAAAATCCACCATGAAATAGCCATTCGCAGCCACCAAAATTTCAAAATCACCTTCAACCTGCTAGGACCGACGAATCCAGGACTCCAAAGCTGAGAGAGAGAGACACGAATACCCAGAAACTTACAAATCAGAACATGTTGGCTCCAATAAGAAATATCCTCTCGCACCGATTTAGGAGAAATAACTAGGACGGGACGACCATGAGTCCGCGGCAAACATCCATTTAATTTCTTTAGCTTAGAGCTCTCACCCACAAAAGAGGAATCCATCCCCCGTGCATGCATGTCCACAAAAAGCCCTAAGACAGGTTTCACACAAGAACCAAAATTTGGAAACCTCAACCATTTTCCACACCCAGCACCCAACCAGACACACCCCATAGCAAAACCCCACACGATGCCCCAAATCGCTATGCCAAACCTCTCCGCACACTATATCAAACCTTCCAACATGTGATACTAGCATGTCAATCTTCCAATGCCACACCTTGCACAAGTTTCTGCCAGACAAAAACAAAGAAGGAAGGAGCCATGACTTGTTATAGGCCATGAGCACCCATCACCCCTAGCATACACGACCACATTCCAACTTGACCAGTCTTCTATTGCTCACAAATGAAAGAAGAATTTTCCAAACTCCACAAATATAAATAAATACATTTAAAAAAAAAAAATTAACTGCTAACATAAACATGTATCAATAATTCTAGATGAGAAACTCATAAAGAATGTCTCGAATGTGTGCGAAAATAGTAGTTTTATTGTTGTATACTTGTAAATATGCAATTTAACATTACTAAGTGATTTAAAATAGATGATTTAACACCATCACAACATCCTAACATAAAATATGTGATTTAGCATACTTGCAAGTATGTGTGAACTGAGTTTATATGTAACTTAAAATTTCAGCTGATGTTTAACTTAAAATATATGGTTAGATGGGAGAGAAACCAAAACCATCGAAATCGCACCTTAATAAAATACTTGACCATGATAATCATGACCCACCTCCCTTGTGCTTTCTTTTTCCTTTTGGAGATTCACAGATTTATAAATACAGATCAAAAGGGTAACAAAAGCTCCACCGAAAAGAAGAGGAAGCATAATGAAAAAGACAAATCTATCTCAATAGGTTTCTGCTTTCCTCCGCTTTTGCTTGATTTCCTTCTATCCTCTCGTTGACTTTTTTATTAAGCATTCGAAAAAGGAAGAAGTCAGGCGAGAAGCGAAGGTGGCAAAAATCTATTCAAGAGGAAGATTCTATCAAGCGTATTAAGCATTTTTCATTGCTGTTAGATATAGCACCTTTTTGGCAGAAGTTGAAACTATTGATAAGGCCTCTATTTATTTATTTTTTGATATTAAAACTATTAGACATTTTTTATGTTTTCATGTAAGATATGATCATATCTGTACTAGTAGTGTCTCATATTGGCCTTAGAGATGATCTCTATTAGAGCTTAATTGAACTTTTTGCATTTAGTTATGCATATATTAACTAAACTAGTCTAGTTGTCAAGATATTAACCATATAATAGCTTACTCTTCTTCTTCTTGTCTTCTCTATCCAATAGATGTCCTCCCCTCAAATCTGACAAAGACACAAAAACTATGGCATACTATCAATAGTATGAGAGCCCAAGATACCCAAATGACTGTGATGGTTGGTGTGGTCAGTAGCAGTTCCCTCCACCATGCAGAAATATGGAGCAAAACTGTGGATTTAATCTGGGCGACAGTGAGCAACAGAGGCACCAAAGCCTTCCACAAGGGTAGATTGTGAGAGTTTTCTCTAAGGCCAATCCTGATTATGCTCTGGGTATCAGAGATGGTAGGGCAATGCTTGTTTACTATAATCCCAGTGACCCAACTCAGGTATATAGACATTTCATATATTATATGTGTGTTGTATTCAAATTTGTGTCTATAAGTTAACATGTATTTGAAAGTTTTACTTTGACTATGATTGTGTTGGAGCTTCTAAAATCCTGATGGATTTTCTCTCTCTCCATGGATCTCATTTGCCTCTTTGATAAAGCCTTGTCCTCATAGGTCAGTAGGGTTTTATTCACAAAAGAATGTAAATGTTATAATTTTAGGTTGACCTACTTGGTTAGTCATTGACCCCTTAAGACATCTCTTGAGCCATCCGACACATTAGTCTACCGGCCTCATTAGCTCGAAGAATCGATCATCGTTTTCCCACCATATAAGCTCTTTTCCTAAAGTCAAGTTTTAAATTTAACCTGGTGACTTAATCCTTAAGTCATTAACCTTGGTTGTCTCATCATCATCAGTTAGAACAAGTCTCGTCTACTAAATGCTAATGTTACATGATGTGCAGATTTCAAGATTCGAAGATCAGGGAAAAGATCTGGACCATACCTTAACAACTTGTGGGAGTTAAGTGCCAGCAAGAGAAATGCAACGAGGTTAGCGAGAAGTTGACGAGTGTCCATGCAAAGTGTGGGACCCACTCCCCACCTGCTCCCATGGTTCGACATCTTCAACGAGTGGTTGAGATCAATCTGGCGGAATGATCTTCACCATTCCCTGTTGGTTCGCTAGATTAAAATGAAAGGTGGTTATGACTAGCGAGATCAGCAAGATATCAACACCTGTCCCGACCTACTCAAACCATGGAGCCCCCACATTGTGAAGGCATCATCCGACATGGAATAATTTCATTGGTTGTGAAAATTTTGGCGTAGCACCGCTATAAATCAAAGGTGGTCAAAAAAAGGTTGGCTATCCAATCATCCATCAAGGCAAAAGATTGATAGATAGCATTCAAAGTTGGAAAACAACACATGATGGCCATTTTTACTCTATACAACTAGCTCGCATTAATGGCTAACATCTTGCAGAGCGATTGAGTTGATCTCAATTCATGTGGAGATGCAAATGCTAGTAATCATGGAGAATAGTCTATGTATTTCCATGCAAATGGGGAATTAAACGGTGATAGTACATTTGGCAACAAGCTGCCTAGGTTACGCATGCATGTTAGACATTGATTGTGAATGTCATTGCTCCACGTGATAAATATAGAAGAAATAGTTACTATTCATGTCATTTACACTTAGCAGTTAGAAGTGTGATTGATTTAGGAAACATAGCGTGAGCAGTTATCAGAGAAGAAAAAAGAGCAAACCAATAAGGAAGTCTACTCGCTTGAGTTCCTCGAGGTCTGGTTCTGATGCACTAGAAGTTCATCCAGCCATGGAGACCAATATTTCCACTGAAAAGCCTAGACTCGCACCCTGTAGGTGCAGTTGAAGGCTACAAATCTAGGGTGATGCTGTAGGAAAAGTGGATGACAAAGGAAAGAGCCCATTCTGGTCTCCCACAAGAGCACAAAGGAAGAAAAGGTATGGGTGTGGCTCCATTAGACACCAATATTCGCCTATTGACCTTACGAGCAGCTCCTCTGAAACTGAGACCGACTCTGACTACTATCGGTATTTAGCTCTTTTGAATGATGGTTTGCCCTCTAGTGAGGAAGTGATATATGTTGCACTGTTGGTGGTCAAAACCCCTAGTGGGCTGACTAGAACCATGTTGGGAAAAGAAAAGAAAGAGAAGGAAGCTAACCTTTCCTCTCCTCCTCTGGCAATGACTAGGAGTGGTCATGTGTATTGTGGGCGTGGCACTAGTAAAGGTGGGGTGACGGGTAATTAAGAATTTTCTATGGTGGTCCTATTTTTTGCGTGCATGGCAAATTTTGGTATCTGACATTAGTTGTGCACCCTCATGGCATTTTCGATACCTGGTTCATTGTAGCATGGATGGCGACAAAGGGAATTGTGGCGGCACTTTGCATTCCCCTTCTCTAGTGGTAGTTACATTTTGGCTTTCCCCAATTGCGCCATGTTTTGCAGATTCAACATGTGGGGGTTTTGAAATGCAAGTAAAATGCAGTTGAGATTTTGATGAAATGAAAATCTATAATGAAACATGCATTTGAGCCATAAACTTGTCACTCCCCTTGTGCTATAAAAGGGAAATCACGACTCATTTGTGGGGAGGAAGATTGTAGCTAGGTTTTGGTCAAATGTGTATGGGTAGATAGGAATAGAATAGCTTGTTAGTTTTGAGCTTTATGAATGAGCTCATGCAATTAGCTTAAATTGTTTCATAGATATGACTTAAATACAAGCAAATATATAATTCTGATATATTTCTCTCCTTTTGCAAGTCTAAGTGAATTTATAATGAAATATTAATGGTATTTCTATTCTACTTTGAGCATTTTTTTGAATGTATGTCTTTGTTATTTGTTTTGATTCAAGCAATCAATTAAATACTTAAATGGGGGTCATGAATTTATGTTTATTTGCATTTAGGATTTGATAAGCAGTAATGTATCAAAAAAATTGAGCTCCATGATGCAAAGTTATTGTAAGAGTAGTCTATTCCATTGAATTCTTGGGTCATTTATGTTTTACTAGTTCTTGTATGTGTGATCCCATTTTCCCAATAAATAAGACAGTGATATGTTCCTTAATGATTAACCTAAGGAGTTAATCAAACAATCGTCTAGCGACCAACCTAAAGCTAGGGTTTAAATTCATTTAAAATTCATTAATTCCAAAGTTTGTGTGTCAATTCTCATTAAGGGTGTCTTCATTTTGATGAATGGGTAGCAAATTACTTAGAAACAAGCCAATTTCAGAGTAACTATTGCGTAAGTATCCTTCATTCAAATTGATATGCGTAAATGTTGTGTTCTACAAAGAAAAACCACAAGTGAACACACTAGGAATACCCTCCTTGGTCCCACAAAGCCTAAAGTGCAGAAGATCTCACTCATTGACTAGATCTTGTTAGTTGCCCATTCATTACAAGAGTCTTAAGTATAGGAATTGGCTATTCCTTAGAGATTTCTTTGGTGTAGTGGAAAACACCAACAAATTGTTTGATAGTTGTTTTCTTGGATCACTTTTAATATGTATGTGTGTAGCAATGGGTGAAAGATGAGTCATGGAGCAACCATGTGAGGGACACAGTGGGTCATCCAACCTTTGGCCTTGTGAACAAGGCCACTAGGCAGGCCCTTCATCATGCCCCTGCTGCATGTCAGGAGGTATATATACATTTTTTTTTTGAGTGGTTCTTTTCTAGTGTTCACTATAGAGATTCTTTATCTACAAGGTGTTTTTGGATTTGGCCTAGTGACTTTGTATATAGATTTTGATAATAAACTATTGAGTTCTTTACCGGCAGGTGTTGTTGACCAAGTATGAGAGTGGTTCCTAAGACGAGAGTGTGTTGTGGAGTGAGAGTGAGGACATGGGATATGGGTATAGGACCATAAGGATGGAAAATGACATTGGCCTCAACTTGGATGCATTCTGGGGTGATAGGAAGCATGGAGGCGTCACATAGGGCACTAGAGTTGTATTGTGGAAGTGGAACAAACAAGACGACCAACTTTGGAAGATTTCCCCTGCTATTGAACCATCATCTTGCATACCATTTAATATGTATATATAAAATTAAATAATAATCTTGATGTTGTGTGTATTCTGAGACTTATGTGGAGACAAGAAGTATATTTGGGTTGTATATATTTACCTTATCTTATAATAAAGTTATTCTATAGTCTATGATAAATAGCTTTTGTTAAATGCTAACAGCTTGTGATTGCCCTAGTATTGCATTCTTATTATGCTCATGTCAGATTAAATTGAACTATTTTGATTGATATAGTTTTGACCAAATCAATTCATGCATCAAAGAAGATAAACAATGAGGAGAATTTTTCCGTATTACGTAACAAATTTGAGTTATTCATCCAAGTGAGAAATAAATACATTATATCTTGAAGAGTTTAAACTACATATTTGTAAGCAATTTAGATACTAGGATAATAGGTTTTGACAATCAATAGAAAGAACTCTATCAATGGCCTCTAATCTGTCCTCTTTATCTTTTTTCACGACCTGTGCAACGGTTACATTGCTCATCTTCTGTTTTTGAAAATCGGATTCTCTTGCAGCCAAGCTTCTTCCTTCCTTCCATCAATAGAAAATACTCACAATCCAATCTGAATTTCATGTTTAGTATGCTGCTCATGCTCGCAAAGCTCTCGTGTCTCTGAAGGGTATTTTTGAACCTGTTCTATCTTTTTAGAATTAGAAATAAAACAATTATTTATTTATTTTATTTTTCCAAAAAGATATTAAGTGAATTAGGATGTAATTTCTACGAAGGTGATACATCTTGGGTTTAAATCTAAACTTGCATCTTTTTGGATCATGAGTTCAAATCTCAATCTTTATATCATTTAAATGCACATTTTCAAATCTTAGGTTCAAACCTTAGTTTTTTTTATCATGTGATTTTTTTCTTAAATAAAACAGAGAGTACACAGCATTTCAAAAGTAATTTAAACAGGCTGAATGCATTTATGCCCATGTCAATGGTTTCAGTTCCTTCGATATACAACCACTACAGAATCATTCTTGAACATATTTTTAATTTTTGTAGTTATTATATTTTTTAATCATTAAATAGTTAATAATAATTGTTTACCTCATCCTTATCAAAAAAATAATAAATAACTATCTTATTTTTATTTTTCAAATTTAACTATAATCATTGAATTGTTGCAAATATTTTTTGGTAAGAGTTGTATAACTGCTGAAATCAACTTTCAATAAAAGCTAGGTATCTCATAAATATTTTTTCATAATAACTGCTGATGACTTTTTTCAACACTTAAAAACTACTACATAACAAGTTTCTTCATCATTATTCACTACTTCAAAATAACTTACCTTCACATAATCTACCTTTCCCCAAATCTATCTAGTCTTCCTCATTGAGACATCCTCATAAACCTTTAGTAATTTCAAACACAACCCTAAATCAAATAAATTTACATATTCTAACTATACCTACAAAACACAATATTTTTAATTTATTTTTTAAAATATATAATTGTGTGACCTTGTATTGACAAGTGAGTACTTCCATTCTTTCATATTTATTTTATTTATTCAATATTTTTTTATTAATATTTTCTCCTATAATTCATTTTTAAAAGAAAATTTTAGTTAATTTTTAATTTCAAAATTGAAAAAATTAAAGAGGATTTATTTCGGAAATATTATTTGAAATAGTATTATATGAATTGTTTATGCACACTTTCCCACATGTCCATATCACTGCCCATCTACTTTTTTAATAGACAAAGCCTACACAAAACACCAAGTGGTATTATATAAGCCATGAGCCTAAAACCATGTGCTCGCTAAACCATTATCTATAATATTAAATGTATTTATCCAATGTACCACAAACATTAAATATATGCCCAATATCCCATACAACTTACAATTATCCCAAGAATGCATATCCTAGTGTGGTATGAAAATCATAAGATATGCCACAAGTAAATAACCATGCAAAGTACATATGATACATGTATTTCCCAATTTTCTACCACTCGTATACATTATAGAATGTATTAAAGAATAAACTCTAAATTCTAGGTGATGATCTTCATATCCAACCTAGACAACTTGAGCTTTTTATGCTCACGAAATTCACAAAGAAACTACAATAGATAGAACTACTCGTAGATATACTCTAACATCAAATAATTGGTAGTGTATTCTATTATGCTAGCCTAACACTCTTAACTATCACAATAGATCTGAACAAAATTTCTAAATCCAAACTACTCTAAGCATGCTCAATTAGTTGCAAATACTTATCATTTGAAATTGTAGTCAAAAGAGCAACCGCAACCCATATGTTGCTCATTCAACCAATTGAACTATAAAATAGGGTAAGCCCATTCCCATTGGTATACCTCTTTCTATCAACATATCTAACCCAGTCCACAATCTCAAGTCAATGTACATACAATATTCTACACAAATTTTATCTCCATTAGTAATGAACACATAGACATACAAAAATGCTTAAAGACTTATATACCATAGTGCAATGACACATATACCTTGCGAGGAATCGCACTAGTCAGACAATGATTGGTTTAGTGTCAAGCATAACATACACAAGTACACCAACAAAACTCATATAATGGATGTGGTGTACATTTCCTCTAGACCATCTAGTATTACAAAATCTATAATGAGGTACTAAAAATAAATCATATATTTCTTCCATTTTTTCTTATTCTCTCTCCTATGATATAAATGCAAAGAAAACTTAGCTATCCCAAGTCCTCCATATCATATATAAGATATAGATTAAAGAGCCCCAACCATCTATATTGTTACTATAAATTAATGAAGTTCAATAATAATAAATGATTACATGCTTGAAAAATAATCATAGTGATTAGATTAGCTCCATGGAAATCCTCTCTAATATAATATGAACCAAGAATTTGGGATAAATATTATAGTTCATAGAGATAAATATTATAAACCATACTATGTCCTTCTACCAACACCAAGAAGTGCTCAAGTTATGTCAATTGGATCCCCTTCAAAATTCCCATACAAATATTCCATTAGAACACCTAATTATTCAACCCCAAGGCCAAACATAATAGTAAGAACATAGCTTAGAAGATGTAATATATTGAACTAGAGGAATACTATTTTAATAATATTTATCACACAAAGGCAAAATCCACTAGCCATTTGCTATAATATATAAATAATTACATACATACATACATACATACATACATATATACATACATACATACATACATATATACATATATACATATACATACACACACACATACATATATAAATATTTACATATATATATCCATGCATATATATGCATATATGTATACATATACATATACATATACTCTAATATTGCAAATCCAAAGTTAGCACTATTTACCCTTAATAGTAATAACCCGATTCTTGCAAATGAATTCAAACACATTATATTTATGTGTTTTTAACTAGATCTAGTAAAATATATATTTTTATAAGAGTTGGTATAGAATTCTCTATACCAAGCAAGATTTGGTTGAAGATTATAGTCACCCAAGATACCATATCTCAAAATAGAACATTAAAGTAACTAAGTGATGAAATGCAAATAAATAAAATAAGTGACAAATTACATATTTACAAATATTAACAATTTAATATTACTATAATTATAATCATAATATAATATTATAAATATTAACAAAATAAATATTAGCAAATTTAAATATTATAATTATAAATTATCATAAAATGATATTATAATTATAATGCAATTATCATGGATAAAACTAATAAATAACTAACTAGCACTTGCACCCATAAGGGGTTCAAGAGAGACGCCGATAGGAAATTAAAGAAAAATTGTCAATGAAGTGTAATAATAGTAGGTGGTTGAATTAAAACATATTTGTGTAGATGTATGCATTGTATAATATAAGTAGGTACATTCTTTTGTTGGATTGATTTCTTCTAAACAATGAAATCCTTTTGAACAATTTGTAGTGAGTTTGCATAGGTCAAATTTACATAAGAGCATCTATTTGCATAAGATATCTTCAAAATCATTTAGTTGATACATGCAAATCTGCAATACTAAATTATTTCCAAACATGGTTCAAAAAGTTCTTAAATGCAAGTTTGATGTACAAAGCATCGCCTTGTCTGGCTCATCGCCATCCATTTTTAGCAAAAAAGTGTAGAAGGCAATCAATGTGTTACAAGTTGTGTGGAAGTCTTTGAGTGTTGTTTCAATTGAGTGAATTTCAAAATCTTGCACATTATGTTTGGAACACGTTGCTTTGCTTTCTATAGAATGTCAAAGCAATTAATGGTGACATCACTTCAGAAATACTGAATGATACTTGGGGGAATTCCATCCCGATTGATAAAAGGAGATGATTCAAGTGGAAGGTTAGGTGAACTATTGCTACTTGATATCTCAATGATGTTTTATAGGTTGACCAAAGTTTGTCATTCTTGAATGAAATAAATTTGAGATTATACCTAATGTTGACTAATAGCAATATTTAAAAAAAACATACATAAGAAACATACAATAAAGTTTCATTGTTTACACAATATAACAAAGTAGTTGAAGAAGGCTGAGGCATTATTAAATTAAAAGAAATTTGGCAACTATTAGACAATTGCATGTTAATCCAGTAATTTAATAGTTGCTAAATTTTATCAAGATTAAACACATCACAATATTTAACTTTATTATACTTAAAAAGATGAATATTAAGCATCACAAATATTTTATCTTATTACACTTAGAAAGATGAATATTAAAGATAATATAGAAGAATAAATTAATGACTGAAAGTTAAACAATTTCCTTACTCTTATGAAGAAGGGACTGCCCAAATCCGTCACTTCTTCGCGGCCTCAGGTTTCGGGAGTCAAAGTAGTCCTCTCTGGTTTTGGAGTTGTCTAGTCCTTATTTGTTGTTCTACAACTGTTGGTCAGCTGTTTCTGTTTCTTTCCTAATTCATGTTCTGTATGAACTATGTTTTCTTTTTGGCCCTGTGGGTTCTCTGTGAAGGGTACAACACCCTGTAAATGCTACTTATCTTATCAAAAACAATATATTTTTTAAATTAAAAATTTCATTTTAAAATTTAAATTTGAACAAATAAAATAATTAATATTAACATTTGCTAACACCTTTAATGAATTATTATCAACTATAAATAAAAACCAATTTTAAACCAATTAAAAGACGGGATGTGATAAATGACACCCAGTGAGTTAAGCAACCTACTTGTACAAGCTATAACTAATATGTTTTAATATGGGTGAAGGCAATCGAATCTATAATTTTAATTGTTTGCTGCCCAAGTTAAAGTATTCATCTGTACTAAAAAGTACGCCATGTTATTCATGCATTGGGAAATAAAAATGTAAAAGATTTACAGAGTCGGAGTTGAAGTTGGATTGGTGGTTTTGATCTCTAATTAATTTCAAACAGACTCTACAAATGAATCTGCATCTTACACGTTTGAAGATTGAGCTTCTTATAATAAACGCCTGGCAGCCACAGAATAGAGAAAATGAGCGGCCTAAACTAGATTTATTCAACACCAATGCTGTCCACCCATGAAGCAAAATATGGAGTCCAAAATATTAAAAGTTAATACAAACCCTTGATGCCTCAGCCACCTGGGAAACCTCTAATGACTGCTGCAAATTGTAGTTCTTTCTGTCACAAACCATGATCGTGTACAAACAAACAATGAACTTTTTAAGGATTTCAAACAATTTTTTTTGCTTTTCAAAGTTCACCTGATTTCAAATTTTTGGTTGAAATGTGGCAAACCCTGTGTATCTCTGTGTGCGCTTATGTGTGTGTGTGTCCATATATATATGGTTGAAATGCGGCAAAAACTGTATGTAAATACATGTATATGTAAATAAATGTGGTGAACCCTGTGTGGGTCTCTCTCTGTGTGTGCGTGTGTATGTGTCTCTGCGTGTATATATGTAGGTACATGTATATAGATAGATAGATGTTGAACACTGTTATTTTCTATGTAGAATATTATGAAGTCATACAACATGGCCCATCCAAAGGAACAGCTGTGACTGCTAACCACAGTAATAAATTGACGAAATAGATATCATTAGAAATCAACAGTAACTAACAATGTTTAAAAGTGGTGAACCCTGTGTGGGTCTCTCTCTGTGTGTGCGTGTGTATGTGTCTCTGCGTGTATATATGTAGGTACATGTATATAGATAGATAGATGTTGAACACTGTTATTTTCTATGTAGAATATTATGAAGTCATACAACATGGCCCATCCAAAGGAACAGCCAGTGACTGCTAACCACAGTAATAAATTGACCAGAAATAGATATCATTAGAAATCAACAGTAACTAACAATGTTTAAAAGTGGTGAACCCTGTGTGGGTCTCTCTCTGTGTGTGCGTGTGTGTATGTGTCTCTGCGTGTATATATGTAGGTACATGTATATAGATAGATAGATGTTGCACACTGTTATTTTCTATGCAAAATATTATGAAGTCATACAACATGGCCAATACAAAGGAACAGCTAGTGACTGCTAACCACAGTAATAAAATTGACCAGAAATAGATATCATTAGAAATCAACTGTAACTAACAATGTTTAAAAATTAAACATCATTTAGCTATAGTTAAAATTTACTACTAATCACTATCAAAAACTGAGTTATTAACTATGAGCTAAATATTTGACTGTTAATGACTATTAAAATTGACCATGCTTAGGTATTGTTAAAATTTGACTCTCACCTAGCACTACCAAAAATTGACCAAGTTTAACTATGGGTAAATATAAACTATATTTGGCCACAAACACCCTGCTTACAAATGAGGCACAATTAACCAGACCATAAACACAACTATACATTTCATCTTAAAATACTCCATCCAACCTTTTATCATGATTCTTCATTTGATTAAATATGTAATCTTGATTATTTTTCATGAATGAGTACCCCTGTTGCATCCATGTAGCAATAAACCTTTTCTTAAATTTATTAAAAAAAGTGAACAGTCATACATAAATATGTTAAAGAAGAATGAGATTACTTACAGCAGTACAACGCATATTTGGAGAATACTGGAGAAGCCTTGACACGAGATCCACTGCCTCAAGTGGCAATTGTTTTACGAAATACCTGAAAATACAAGTTTTCAAACAACAGTTGTTCAATATTTGTTATAAATTGAACTGACTTTTTGCAAATGCACAAGAAGCTTAAAAACTTTATCATCTGTATTTCTCTTCATTTTTGACAAAATTTGAAAATACCACATTTTAAGGCAATAATTTTGCAGAAAGGGTCTAGAAATAGATCGAAAGTAGATGCTGGAAATCCTTGCCCAGAACCTTGTGCCATTGATGTGTTTTGATCTGAGGGAATTTAAAATCCGTGCAATTTGGATTCATACAAATGATCTCTTCACGTGTTGGTGTCCCCAAAACCTAAATACAACCAGCACATTAATAATGTGGCACAAAAAATCAATCTCCAACAAAAACAAAAAGCATGCTTGCTATGTTACAGATTTCTGACCTTAATGATCTCCACCAACTGATCACTATTGGTTTCTCCTGGAAACAAAGGCTGTCAACCACAAATTCCAGACAAAAACAATATGTGTGAATCTATGATTATCCACCTGAATAAAGCTAATTTACGTGAATATGCATGCAGAAAGTATCCATTTGTTAATGTTGTGCCTGTGCTAACACTAATTGTGCTAGGCACCATGGAGGGGCCAATGAAGCTGCATACAATTTAAAGTTTGTGGCTTGGTTAAAACCTTAACTACTTAGCAGTTTAATGGTATGACAAAATTTTTTATAATGGAGTTGAACTCGGCAAGAAGAAAATAATGGTCTAGCTGTGTATAGGTTTCTGAAAAGACATTTGTTTGCTCATATAGATAAGTACTTAGTAAGGAAACAACCATTCATGAAATCACAAAACCAATGTTTCATTTAATAGTTAACAACATAATAGTGTTAGAATGAAATAAGACAAATAAAAGTGATCGGAGCATGTACACATTCTCTTTTTCTTTAAACTACAATAATGGTGAGTGACTCACCTCAAGATTCTGCACAAATTGAATCGCTCTGTCAAAGGGTGACAGGGTACCTCCAACGAATGTAAAAAATAAAGGAACGACATTAAGCAGCCATGACTTAAGTGGCCCCCCCTTGCCGCCCCTGAGAGTGCTGAATATACTTCAAGCTTCAAGGGTCTAAAATCTCCATTATTGGCAAACCCCACAACCACAACATATTTCCAAATGCCACCTATCATAAGATATCCAGAGTTATTTAGAATAAGCCTTGTGGTCAAACCTATTACCTCCATAATGCTCCCTTTTCCAATCTAAATTACTGAACCTGTTACCTCCATAATGTTCCCTTAACGTTACCACATGATGGGAGTAGAAGCTAATCTATTGGATGGTTGAGATTGGATTCTTTTCTAAACATTGAAGAGGTTGCCTTCTAGATTGAGAATATATGCAAGCATTTATCTAAGATCTACCGAAGGAAGGCTGTGACTTATGATGCTTCAAAGGAAGCCTCTTGCTTCATCATGCTGCGAGTCATAGATACGTGTCTCCCATATAACTACAGAACCAAGCTCTTAGATGCAAGCTCATACAAATTCTCTGAAAAACCATTACATGCTACAATACGCTGAAGTTGAGCCTGCATAAGAATTACCAGGTTGGTTAGAAGAGAAAGTAAAGGCAGTTTCTAGTAAAAGCATGTGTCTGTTAAAATGATTTTCTTCCTTCCTATCAGAATTATTTATTATTTTCACGAAGGCCAAAAATCTCAATCAACTTTTTAGGGGATTTAGTGGGGAATAAACAACATAAAATTGGCACCCCACATAAACAATTATTAAATTTAAGGACATTTTTTATGCAATCTAATAAAGCTGACTGAAACTATATTAAGGCATATAGATAAATGACACAGTTTCATCTTCAGATGAATAGTAGCCAATAATCCGGCCATCCATTTTCAGGTTTTCTTTTGAATTCCATAAATCCAGCCAAATATGGACCACAAAACATAAAACACTGACTTATCACTATATTCATAAGATCAAACCTTCGCAAGTGTTTGCCTGCCCTCATCAAACCGCTTCCACCTTGAGAAAGTTGAAACCATGCGGGATGCAACCTGCAATTGTAAGACAGTTTATAGAATAGAGAGTAAACCTGAGTAACAGGGATAAAGAGAGAGAAAGAAGAAAACATATATGTACGTATTTTGTAAGGTAGAAGATGCCTCATTCAGAAAAAGGAAATTAAGGACATCATTGTTTAAGGCTGCCCTAAGGTAGGACCAATTAGCATGGTTATAAAGTAAGACCTTGTAACAGAAAAAAAAGTACTTCCATAGTTCCTCGACAAAAATGAGGCAGAATGAATAGAATTACAATAAACACAGAACAAAACAAGGCCCAAAGAGGGAACATATGAAGCAACTAAAAACAGAGAAATCAGAAAGATTTTAAGGAGTTTTTCCTTATTTTTAAGCATTTAATGTTGAATTTTTTTAACAGTACTTTCATCAGTAGTACCATGAAACTCTTCCAGCCAGATAAAGCAGAACAAATTATGGCTACTCCCACATACAAGACAACAGTCAGGGAATGGACACCAACTGAGAGGATACCTGAATATAAGACACAATGTCATGTTCAATTCATATTTGTAACTAACAATAGAAAAAATATGTCAAACTCACCTTGTTTGGATTGCGGATGTCAAAAGAAGAGTGTTGCATTTTGAACATTCTTGACATTGCCTGGGATATCTGAGAATGCTTGCAAAGCTAGCCACTTGTGATTATGAAAATGTAACATAAACCCATAACAAAGACATAATAAACACACCGAATAAATAAATCCAACAATGCAAGGCACTATCCCATAGAAACCAACTAAAGCTAGTAACAGATGTTAAGATAATGAGGAAACTACTAGGGCATTCCCCTCCCACTTCTGATTAAAATCTGACAAAACCTTAGCTCTAACATCACCAGGGTTTTGGGCTATAGCAGCTAAAGCTGCAAACTGTTCAGTCATATTCATTGCTGATATGTATTCGTTTAGCCCAAGTTCTGTCATTTCTGGATCTTCCAATATGACAAGATAAGCTGATTCATTCAAAAACAACGCAAATTAGATAAACAGGTTCCATGACCTACATTGCTCAAAAATACTTACGAATTGAGAGGGAAGGAAGCTAATCTGACTAAGGGCAGTATTTTTCAAAGCACGCCTTCCCATTTTTTCATGAGTAGGTTCATATTGCTCTGAGCTGCGATTATTCTCAACCTAACCAGCAGGGAAAGCAATTAGTGTACACTTAATATATCACATTGCTTGTGTTAAAAATCTTCCCAATTAGTAAAATGTCATGCTTCTATTCCAATAGTAAATGCCTTCACTTCATTTCTTCTTTTGTAGATTGGCAAACAATATGGATGCCAAATGACATATGTACAAACAAGATAATTTACAGCTTCTTCAAGGATATAGGTAAACATATCTGCAACAATAATGCTAATAACAAATTTGCAAGAAAAGAAACCAGTTGGCCATTTCCAAATTTCAAGAGATTGCATTCTGCTGATGGAAAGAGCAATACAAAGAAAACGAGAACCCTAAATTGCAATTTATCACCCATCCTTGTTTGCCGTAATACAGAGAAGTTCCTTGCAAACAGATTAAAAATAAAAGATACAGGAAAATGACCGGTTAAGGTTAATCGTCTCGGGTTTCTGCTGGACAAAGCTCACACTCCCTAATGAAAGCACAAAGAGACTGGAAAAACAAGATAGAGCCTGGATTATTACCCAAACCAACAGATGATCGCTAACAACTAAGAGCTACCCAAGCAAGCCACCAATTGATGCATCAATCTATTCACAGTAAATGAAAATCCAATCTGAAAATCCCGTAGTTTTAGCGCTACTTTATTCTTCACCCTGAGACAAGATTTTTGCAGCCTTTTGAATGAAACCATTAGCTGCGAGTTAAATTTTATTTTCAGGCATAGGGCGAGGACTGTTTCAATTTCCTGAATTTTTTTTTTTCCCCGGCCTGACCTTCATTTAACAGATAACAATATAATGAAGTAAAACAAACAGAAAAATGATCCGACCCCATACAGGTTCCAAAAGATAAAAATCACAGTGACTTACCTCAAAATTTGCCACTAATTATGTTGTGTTATCAATGATGCCAATAAAAAATGGGAAGAGTTTGCAGAAAACTTTAGGAAACCCCACCATAAAAGAATTTTTTTAAAATGAGACAAACTGAAACCAATGTACCTGCAGCTGTCTATTCATAGTAAACGAAAAGATCTGAAAAAGGATTTTAGGGCTACATGGATTCCTAAGCTCGAGACAAGATTTCACCCGTGAGGCAGTGAGCCGTGATCTACAGCTGTGGGCAATAAGCAAATTTATGGTTGTTAAAAATATATCAGATATTTCAAATAAGGTAGGTAGATCACATAATGCAGAGTAAAGATAGCAATGAATGGCGCCATTAGTGAATCCAATACTGCATTTATTGAAAAGATTTTTTTGGACAGATGTTTCAGAGATTTTCTGAGAGCCGGCAACTGAAAATGGTTTAGCAGCATAAGACAACAGTTTATCAGCGTGTGAGACAGGTTTATCAGTTGCTTGTGGACTGGCAAGTCCACAATATATTAGCTAATTATAAATATTATAATAATAAAATTCACAACAATATAATTATCATAATATTCACAAAATTATAATTATAATATGATTATCATAATAAATGGAACAATTAATTTTATTAATGTAAATATCATAATAATAAAAATAAAGCTCACAAGAAAACAATATAGAATAATACTAGTAATCGCACCTTGGGGTGCAATAGTACAAGACATATATAGAGAATTTTGGTTAATATTTTTTTTTGAAAATGGGAAAACCAATTGACAGGCATGAATGGCACCATCTGAAATGAATAGCGAGAAATAATTAATATTTTAAAACTTGTAGCAATACATAAATCTCTGTTAAAATGGCAAAATCTACAATACGAAAACCTTTGAAAATTGTAGTAAAATATAGGTTCATGAAATATAGTCTGTAAATCTCTTTATTGCATTTACACTTAAGAATTTAAGTACTTATTACTCAGTTCTGAGCATATTTACATTGAAAATTCCTTTGAAGATTCCAAAGACATACGCATATACAAATATCAAATTCTCAATTGAAAATTGCTGTAAAGGTGCAAAAGACACAGAGTGCACTTCTTGTCAAAAAATATACATTTTGGCAATATTATTAGATTTAAAAGTTAAATATGGATCTACACACTATGTCATCCAATTGCAATAGGATTTACACACTATGTCATCCAATTGCAATAGGATTGCCATGTTTCCTATTCTGTAATGAGCATACATTTTGTGCAATTTTTGTATCCACATCTTCGTCTGCTAATTTGGGCTTTTCCTACAAAAAAGAAAACCAACACCCATAATAACAAATAAACAAGTAAGCTTATAAGAAAGTTACGGGTTGGATTAGCTTATAAACCAACATATAGTAGCTCAGAGACACCCCAAAAGAGTAGCATAACTAAAAGACGTTGCAAATGAGTAAGAGATTCAATAAACTTACACTTAAATATCCTTTGAAAATACAATACAAGTAGCATACTTAAAGGCAAAAGGCACTCACCTTAATACTCTTCTACTATAGATATTGGACGTGTTAGGTTCAAAGCATTCATTTCCGTTAAGGTTGCCCAATGCCATCTATCTTAAGGTACAACTCCCCACATATCTGGTTGAAGTATACCCTATAGCATTGCATAGTACAGATACAATATAATTCATCTCATTGAAAAATCTTGTATGTATTTCATAAGATTATTATAAAAGAATACCTCTCATTGAAGTATACCCTATAAAAAACCATAAGATAACTACTGCAGTCTTGACTGTATGGTTCTTGCATTTCTCAAGACAGTGATGAATTTTGATTTCCCTTCTAATGAAAGGTCTGCATCAACATGTAATAATTAGTCATGAGCAAGTTGTATAAGCAAAATACATAATCCCTATGATTCATTGTAAGAAATATTTTGGAACACTTGAACAAACAACTGCAAATCAAACATGGAAACAGGGTAGTGCATAATTTGAAATTTGTTGGTCAGCGTTTCCCTTATTTAATTGTCTTCAATAAAGTAAGAAAAATAGAGTAACCAATATCATATATCTGAAAGTTTGTATTTCACAAAGTTACCATGCATACCAGGGTAGTGCATAATTTGAAATTTGTTGGTCAGCGTTTCCCTTATTTAATTGTCTTCAATAAAGTAAGAAAAACAGAGTAACCAATATCATATATCTGAAAGTTTGTATTTCACAAAGTTACCATGCATACCAGAAATAGAAATTCTATTATATTATATTATGAAGTGCAAAATATGATACGCAATAGAGATTTTATTTTTATTATTTTATTTTGTAAATAATAAAGTTACAAAATAAAACCATAGTAAGAAAATAAGAAGATACAATTTCTCGCTATTCCCTATGTAGCCACTAAATAATTCACTATCCTCTAAAATATTATTTCTTGTCAAACAATTACAATGACACCTCTAATATTTAGACCCATTTTTTCACTTTGAAATTCTCTCCATGTTCAAAACCAAATACACTGCACAAGTTGTTAAAAGAATACATATAATTTTTTAAAAATTAAATTTAAAACCCTCAAATATAGTTCAATTCCTTTGTAAGAGCAATAGCTCTATCTCCTGTAAGTGCAATTCTATTTGTAAGAGCAACAAGTTAATATAGTTCTATTTTAAGCAAATCATGTATGCAACCAATACTAGTATAAGTTTCATTTGGCTTATTGGTTGCTTTTGATCTATGAAAATTTGAAATGCATACATGCACACGTTTTGAAATTGTGTGGACATGTCTCATGGGGATATAATCTAAATCATGAACTGCAAAGGATGTATATTTCTCTATTGGTAATGCTCTTCTCCACTTCAGAATCCAAATGGGTAACCAGCAAATTTCAAACAGTATTCTTTCTCACCCACCTTGAATGATTTTAGATAGAAATTAATCTAAATATGTACTATTTTTTGGGTTTGTATATCTGGCGATCAATTAAATGGTAATGTCAGATTTGTGTTAAGGTTGGAACATTAGAAATGTTGTACACACGGGAAATTTTGTGAATTAGAAACTTAGAAAAGAACATCATTTGACACTAGAAAGCGGCTCTTATTACTAAATTGTTACTCTAATACTGCGCTAATTCAATATAATATCTAATAGTTTTTAGATACATGCTTCACTACAATTGTTGTCTGTAATTGTTTTTTTGTCTTCTTCCAAATTAAAGCTAAGAAATGAATGAAATTTAAATTTTGTCCTTAACAATTTGAAAGTAATTGAAACATATATTCACTCTACAATTTTAAGCTTGCTGATCACACCAAAATAGGCGATAATAAAACACATAATTTTCACTCTATTTCACCAAATTTAAAAGTTTAATATGTTATGGAAAGGGAAAATAATGAGAAATAAAACCCAGAAATCGTTTAGCATGAATCTCAAACATTTATGAGCAGTTTTTTCTGCAATTTAAGTCATTATTTTTTCACCAAGAGCAACAATTAACAACATAACAGCAAAAAATCATACCGTATGGATTGGGAAGTAAGTAAATATAATATGTCATTGTATAATGATAATAAAAAATAACTATAAGGAAAGAAAAATATATCATGAACATGCAACTTATCAACCAAACTATTGAGTAATTAAATGCATTTATCATTTAGATAGTAGGCATTACGCTTCCAGTAATATAGATAAAAGCACTAGAGTCCTCCACTTACAAAATAAACAATAACCCCACTAGAGTCCTCCACTTACAAAATAAACAATAACCCCAACAATGTAATTCTGCAACGATATGTTTGCAAAAATTTACACAATGGTGACCAAATGTGCCTTTGTACAAGTGCACCCAGGTGTCAAATAAAGAAGCATTTACAATTACAAACTGAGATGCAACCGGAAAAACAAAAAATGATAAGCTAAACACCACAAAAACAATGACACCCTAGGATTTAACCAAAATTAATCAAAGCTGGAAAAAGTACAATCACATAAGCTATATATTTATCAATGTCAATGAGATTGTGGTTCTTCAAGAATTTGGCATTTTTTTTGTTCATCTAAAGTGACAAGATCAATAGAGAACAATAAACAAAGACCAGAGTAGCAGAAAAAACTAGCTTCACACAGTCGAACAATTAGAAGAAGAGTATGCTAGCAAATCGACAACAATATACAGCTAACCATGCACTCATAAAGAGTTTTAGAGGTGCAGAAAATACAGTATTGGACCCTAGCAAAGGATAAAATTCCTTCCTCCAGTTTTTCTTCGGATGTGAACCATAGACAACATTTTGTAAATTCACAAACATCATAAAACCAACCTGGTTTGTCTTCGGATGTGAACCATAGACAGCATTTTGCAAATTCACAAACACCATAGAATTAATTCCTGGCATAAATACCAAGATATCTGCATTCATAGGCAGATTTAGGAGCAGAAAATGCAACAATAAACTACCAGAGGATATAGATGCTTTCTTCCAAGTATAAGAGAAATGCAACAATAAACTACTAGAGGATATAGATGCTTTCTTCCAGGTATAAGAGTGCCTATTGATGTAATTTTCATCTAACACAAGATTAAACCATTGATGGAATAAGGTCAACGAATTTAAGGCATCCATTCTCTATTCCCCTAAACATTACTGAGTTTCAGTCAATGATTTAATCTGCTCTTGCAAGGCATGTCATGTTACTTTGTTGAAGCTTGTAAAATACCATGCCATCACCAACTAATCAATCTAATCCCCCATAAACATACTGTATACATTCATATTAAAAAAGAATCCACAACATTCAAACATCTCATAGAAATAACCTATCAAATATGAAGTGTAAATGCATTCCAAACACCCAAACATCTCACACAAGTAACAAGGAAATGTTAGGTGTAGATTCATTTCAGAAACACCCAAATAAAGATTCATTCTAGAAACACCTAAACTTCTCACACAAATAACATGACAATGTTAGGTGTAAATTCATTTCAAAACACCCAAACATCTTTTACAACTAACCCAGAAATGTATGGTGTAGATTCATTCCAAAACACCCAAACATCTCTTACAAATAACCAAGCAATGTAAGATGTAAGGTATAGGGTTCATTCCAGAACCAAACTTCTCACACAAATAATCAAACAATGTAAGGTGTAAATTCATTCCAGAAACATCCAAATAACTCACATATAACTTAACAATCTAAGGTGTATATGTATTCCAGAAACACCCAAACATCTCACATAAATAACTCAACAATCTAAAGTGTATATTTATTGCAGAATAACTTGGCAACGTGAAATATCTGCTCATTCCTCCACCCTTTAAATCATTGATATATATCAAGACCCAATTCAATGAAGTCCCCCAATCATTTTAAAAAGACCATTCTATCTTACAGAAGATTGTGAATAAAAGGGGCTATAATGAAACGAGTATGCCAGATGATAAACATATATTCCCCAAGACCATTAATTAGTGGAAACCCACTAAGTACAAATTGTGGAAAACAATACACAAACCCCAAATTTATTGCTAATATTGTAGCCAACCCAGTAGTGAGAAGTCCCCATCGTAGCCCATGACTTGGGCGTGGGTGGATTGTATTCCCCAACTTGTATGGAAAAGTGTCCACTGCAAGGAAATGGAGTTGGGTGGACATTTGGATTTGAGAGGTAATTTTTCAAAGCATTTCAAGTATTTCTCTTTGAGTGCTAATAATATACTTCTGTTCATGTTTGGCCTCCTTAAATAATTTGTCCTGTCTAAAGTCTAAAGTTTAGAGACAATGGGATGTCAGGATCAATACCTAATCGGATGGGGAACATGAGCAAATTAACTTCACCTTATCTGAGTTCTAATTGGTTAAATGGTTGTATACCTAGTAGTTTATCAAAGCTTCATTTCCTCAAATACCTTGACCTCTCTAGAAATCACATTATGGGTATACCCGAGGCTATCTCAAATCTCACCAGTCTTAGACATCTGGATTTTAGCAGCAACAACTTGACTGGTAGGATTCCTTCAAATTTCTGAGACATGCCTACGAATGTGAGAAGAATTTTTTATTTAGACCTTCACCAGAAGCAATTAGAATGTCCTATCCCATCTAGCTTGAGATTATTCGTCAATCTTTCTTATTTAGACTTTAATGACTATCAATTAAAAGGTCCTTCCATCGGACTTTGGTTTAATTATCGATCTTTCTTACTCCTCTAGGCAATCTCCTATCTCTTAAAAGCTTAAATCTTTTAGACAACAAAATGAGTGGAGACTTCGCCTTGTCATTTGCTCAAATTGTCTTCAGTTGTCACTCTTGTTCAATTTGTAATTAATGTTTTGGGAGTGAATATTCATCATCTGGCATAGTCATTTTTTTCCAAGCATTTCTTTATGTAAAATTGCTAACGATCAGAAGTTTTAATTTTTTTTATATTCTTAGAAATCTCTTCTTGAAGTTGGTGCCTGAGAACTCTAATTAAAAGAAACAAGCACCCCCAAATTGAAACAACATGAATACGCCATTTTCAACTACCAAATATGTCCTAGTATCTACATCTAATCATCTTTATTAGCTTTGACAGGTCAAGAGTGAACCAAATATATCCTATATTTAGATGATATTACAGACAAGCCATACAATGTCTGACTACCATTCATACGGTTGTTTATCTCCAATTAAGTTCAGGTTTCTAAATCAATTAAGTGCTTTGATGATTACCATAATCAACTTTATCCTACCATGAAAAGAGTGAATTTTGTACCAGGGATGAGCAATGAACTAATTGTACTGATTTTCAATATTTAGCTTGGACAAGATTTTCAATCTAGTGACTCCAAACAAAATCACCTTGATCTACATGACAATTTAGTTGAAAAAATAATGAACATCAATATTTACATAACTTTAAACACATTGTTGAATTGTCATGATCAGTTTTGACCTTAGAAGGGAACTTCAACCTACATCCCAATAGCAACTAACTGTGCAAGAAGATAATTTGAATCTTTTAGATCATTATGCAAGCAACAAACAAACAGCAAATATTTTGTCTTAGAAACCAACAAAAAAAATCTTCTCAATTCAAACAAGATAAAAAAAACATATCTCATCCATTATATTTACCCACAGCACATGTATTGCTGATAAAAACAATTGTCTAAGCATATTACTGAACTTTTTTGTTAACACCTCTGTAGAATTGTTGACAACACATTTCAAGTTGTAACAACCAATGATAAGTTGAGAAAGTCACAACCAAAAATGTCTTGAAACCTGAACAAAGGTATTCCTGCAATCCATAAAAACAGCTACAAATGACATCCTTAAATATTCTTAAATATGCATAAATTGATTCATTTCAAGGATAATGATAAAACCTCACTTGCAAATGCTCAAGCAATTGCTTCTATTTCGTCAATTACATTTTCTAAAGACGATGACAATGAAATTAGGATATTTAGCAATCTTGGGGAAATGCTTGGAACACAAAACTACAAAAATGGTCACAATTGCTTTCCAGTCTGCAATAGGTTATCTGTTGCTCTGGCTGGACACAATTTTTCTACCGATTTTCAGACAGAAATGTGTGGCTTGATTGCTAGCGACCCTTTTGTCTGCAACTGTGTTTTTGCACTCTCCTGAGCATGGTAGCAACAAAGCATGCTCTGATTTGAGTGATCTAGGTACTTGCAGATATTAAGAGCTTATGGTCATGGTGAGGTAACACAGTGAAAGGCGTTAATTTCCTCACATAAACCCTAGCAAGAAAATGCATGGCACTTCTGATCATACGCACCCACTTACAGAGTAAACAGGGACTCGTTATTTCCTTGATTCAGTATAAAGTCTATAGAATTGTTGACAACACATTTCAAGTTGTAACAACCAATGATAAGTTGAGAAAGTCACAACCAAAAATGTCTTGAAACCTGAACACAGGTATTCCTGCAATCCATAAAAACAACTACAAATGACATCCTTAAATATTCTTAAATATGCATAAATTGATTCATTTCAAGGATAATGATAATACCTCACTTGCAAATGCTCAAGCAATTGCTTCTATTTTGTCAATTACATTTTCTAAAGACGATGACAATGAAATTAGGATATTTAGCAATCTTGGGGAAATTCTTGGAACACAAAACTACAAAAGTGGTCACAATTGCTATCCAGTCTGCAATAGGTTATCTGTTGCTTTGGCTGGACACAGTTTTTCTACTGGTTTTCAGACAGAAATGTGTGGCTTGATTGCTAGCGACCCTTTTGTCTGCAAATGTGTTTTTGCACTCTCCTGAGCATGGTAGCAACAAAGCATGTTTTGATTTGATTGATCTAGGTACTTGCAGATATTAAGAGCTTATGGTCATGGTGAGGTAACACAGTGAAAGGCGTTAATTTCCTCACATAAACCCTAGCAAGAAAATGCATGGCACTTCTGATTATACGCACCCACTTACAGAGTAAACAGGGACTCGTTATTTCCTTGTTTTAGTATAAAGTGAGTGGCTTAACTAAATTACACAATAAACAGCGTACAAAATCAGAAGGGAAAATATCCCAAAACATGGTAAATGACTTACTGCAAGAATCTACACAAATTGTGTCCTGCTATCAACGATGCCGGTGAGAAAAAATGGCAAGAGAGCACTTCAAACCCTACCGCCGCGGATTGCTAAGGTGCGAGAAACCCAGATTCAGTCCACAGCTGCTGCTTCAAACTATTGACAATAAACAAGAAGTAGGTATAAGAATGCCATATTTATTCAAGGGGCAACCGACATACCTCATTCTGTTGACCTGTCAAGGATGCCGACTACTTCAACATTCATTACAATCATATCCTTCTGTTTAGAAAGTGAAATGGAAACTTTAGAAAGTTTCAGTTGTATCAGCATTTAAAGTTAAGCATGTGAAGAAAATGCAGAGCTTTAGAAACAACATAAAATTTTGTGGATTATCAAATTTACAAGGTCATGACTGTACTTATTTTGTATTGTCAATCGTGTTCCCTCAAGAGTTTTCTTGTGAACAAACATTCCATTAAACAGTCTGACTTTTCAGTATGATATAGTGAAAAAAAAATAGGAAATATCAAGTCTTAACAATCTTGTTGCATGCAAAAGGATTTCAAACAAATTAACAATCCTTCAAGATTTTTTTGTAAGCCATTAGAAATTCTAGATAGATTACCTCTAATTCTACATGCAGAGACTATTTTATTTATATCCATGGACAACTAAAACCAATCGATGGTCCAGTCATATGTGAACCAAGTGCACTGAATAGGCACCACATAAAACATCATTTTAGTAATTATATAAATTAGCATTGGAAACAAAGTAAGGACCCTGAATTTTTTTTGAAGAATATGCTTTAAGATTGATTCATAGCAAATAAATATTATCAACACAGTGTGTCAGCAACCAGATTATCATGTTCATCTTATACATTACAAAGATGATCTTGAAATAAATATCTTCCAAGAATCCTTACCCCTCATAAGCTTTGTTGTGGCAGGGAGTTACCACCCAAAAGTCCTCATAAACATGTAATCCCGTTTCAGTTTAAATTCTGTTTTTGTTCTACAAGGGCCTTTCTTACTGTTCTATCATTGTGTTCTGAACCGATTACCTCCTGCAATCAATACAGATTACTTTTTAATTAATCTCAGTGTACACTCATTCATGCACAAAGTACATTAATAGCTAACATAATTTTTAAATTTGAATGGAATTGAATATTTCACTTCAATAATTTTTATTGATAGTTGCATTCTATATATTAATTTACTTCAGAATATTGTCTAACAACTTTTTTCTTATGATGTATGTTGAAGATAAAACAAGTGCCTTACATAAACTCCTGTTTCTGTAGTGCCATTACTGCTTCTCTGGTTCAGGCTTACAAGATGAGGTCTGCAATATATCATAAGTTGCATATTTTGACAATTTCCTTTCTAGGATACTGGTCTTATAGGATGTAAAAGCACACGGATTTTTTCAATGACTTTGGGCATACCATAATCACAGATTTTAGTTGCAGAGCTGTAGAAGACAGATTTTGTTAACTGTGTAAACCTCCATTGAAGAAGATTTTAATTAATTTTCATCACCTACAGTGAGTTCGGCTCTGTTTGAAGTCTGAAGAATGCAAAGACGAGGCTATGAAGCCACACACTGTGGGAAAAGAAAGCGGCAAAGAGCAAAGGGAGTGCCATAGGAACTGCAACTTGACAAACCTAACAGATGGTACAGGGGATTTAAATAAAAAAAATATAAACCTGTTTCTGTAATGCAGAAGGTTAAAAAAATATAATTAACTGAAATCATGGGAAGTGACTTACCTACAGATTCTGCGCAAATTGTGTCGACCTGTCAATGATGCCAATGAGAGAAAATCGACAGAGCTCACAAGAAATTTTGAGGAAACAGCCCAATTTTTGTATTATTGTTGCTTCAATCTCCAATCTCTAGACCCAATTGTCCTAGTGTTGCTACTTCAATCTATTCACAGTAAAGGGGCGGAAACCATTAGCGGCGGGGAAAGCAGTAAAGTACGGCGAGAAATATATCACCGAGGAAGAGTTTCAAGGAGCGGAAACCATTAACAGAGAGGGAAGCATTCAACTTACCTGAAGATTCTGCACAAATCTCTGTTGATGTCGATGATGTCCACAAACCCTAGCTATCGGTGATGTCGAAGGCATACAGAAGGCAGATATTTTGCACACGAACTCCCACTACGGGTAAATGAATGAAGAAGAAGGAAGGCGGAAACAACCCAATTTTCGTATTGTTGCTGCTTCAATCTCCAATCTCCAAACCCAATTGTTCTAGTGTAATTGCTTCAATCTATTCACACTAAAGGGGTGGAAATCATTAGCGGCGGGGAAAGCAGTAGGCGAGAAATATACCACCGAGCAAGAGTTTCAAGGAGCGGAAACCATTAACGGCGAGGGAAGTATGTGACTCACCTAAAGATTCTGCACAAATCTCTGTTGATGTCGATGATGTCCACAAACCCTAGTTATCGGCGATGTCGATGGCATACAAAAGGCAGATATTTTGCACACGGACTCCCACTACAGGTAAATGTACGAAGAAGGAAGGCGGCCAAGGAGAGTTAATGTGTAGCAAGGCTCCACAACGGCCATCGACATTAAACGTGACTTACCTGCCTCCTGAAACAATCAACGGTTGTCGATAGATGGACAACCTTGCCGGGCCTGACGACCAATAGCAGCGAGGAAGAGTTTTCAAAAACGATGAACGACTGTAGAGCATTTGATGGCATTTCATTCCCTGTGGACAGATCTTCACCGTTGGGCATGAAA
>VDFB02277534.1:0-29780 GCA_007258455.2 Sequoia sempervirens
ATTCATATTGCAATAGTTTCACCTTGTTTCTCAATATTGGTCACTTCTACTCTTATGGAAAGAGCCATTTAAGTAGGGATGGGATCAACAATTTATTATATTTGAAGGGAAGTAAAACATCATCAGTGATAGTTGTTTTGTTCTTATGGTTTGGTTGGTGTTAATGGTTGAATGTATTTATGTGATTAATTAGATGGATTTGAGTGATTAATTATTGCAATAAATTCAAGTCAACATTTCTTTCTCTTATAATTTTGATGTGTTATCTAGTCTCATCATGAAATAATTTTATGACTTGGCCCTAAATTTGGAAAATTGTTGTGATATGAGCCCTTGTTGCACTTTATTCGATATATTACAGAATTCCTCTTTATTCTTGAGCTGTTTCTTCAATGGAATTTTCCTAAGCTAGAAGATTTTCTCCAATCTTGCCTAAGATTGTATTGATATAATATTCTCTCACTTTAGGACACATTGAATACAAATGTTGTATGAGGATGAAGGATGATTGTTTTTTCGTTAAATGCCTCAAATTGGGATAAAGGGATTTCCTTCTCTTCTTAGTGTTTTCATAGTTTTATGAGGTTTCTAAATGAAAGTAATCTAAATGTATAAAATTTAAACTATTATACTTTTTTTGTGTTTGTATAAATTTAGATGCAAAATTTAATTGAAATGAACTTTTTAAATGAATGTAAGTCTATATGTATATTTCTATGGTGTAATTTTCTATGTTTTGTGCTTCAAATTTATATTATAATCTAATCTCATAAAATTAAATTGAATTAATATAAGATATTATGGAAATGGTAAAATATAATTTGAGATCTAATTAGTTAAAAAAATCAATTCTATATTAATGAAGAAGACATGAAAAATATACTTCCTCAATGAAAAGAGAATTTTCTAATTACTAAATCTATAATAACTTCTCAAAGTAAAGAACCTATGAAAAATATGCTTGACCCACCAGTGTAGGCTTGCATCCTCAAGGATCTAGCTTTGTTTGTATCCTTCTCTATAATAGTTGAGACCTTCACTTGATTAAAATAAAGAATAAGAATACTAAGGGAAACAAGGTGTTGCATGCAATAATCTTAGAATCTTAGAAAAAATAGAATGTAAAAGTCTTTCAAAGTCTTGTGGAAGCATTAGATGCTTAGGAGGGCTTCCATGTAAAAGTTTGATCCTCTAGAGGTGATTCACTATGGGAATGGAAAATCTTAGAAAGGATGAAATAATTTAAAAATATAAACATCCTCCACTAAAACTAATGGGGAAGGGAGTACTTACAGTTCGAGAAACACCACCAATAATAGAGTTGATTACAAAGAGTAGATCTAACTCACACCTTCGTGGGTTTTGAGATGAATTTCAAATCATCATCAAAGTACCATGTCAACCTATACATTTTTAGCACTCTCAAGGATTGGGCCCTAGAAAGGTTTATGTACTCGCTTATAGCCACCCAACTCTAAAATACAAAAAATGTTGGAAATAATATCTTATAAGCATCGAGGATTAAGATTGATATAATTAAGATAATAATAGCATTCTTTTGTATTAATAATTTGAAAGGATGGGATAAAATCACTCTCTAAATTCTTATTGACCATCTTCTAGGGATATGTTAGGATTGAATTGTTCTAAATTTTAGTCCATATCAAATTTATTGTTAAACTATAAACTTGTTACAATGGGGTTAAAATACCCCACGTGAAATATTTGATTGAATGAAGGGAATCATTATAATCACCATATAGTGTTGGTTCAAATCTCTCTCATCTCATAGGTAATTTAGCCAAGGGTCGAATCAAAAACAAATTTAAACATTTAAAATAACAATAATTAGGGTTGTTAAATTATAACATATGACTATAATGGTTATTTGTTGAGTTGAGTTTAGTTATAACTCACCATGAATCTAGAAGTAAATATCGAGAGGTAGGTGTATTAGTTAACTCCTCATGTAATTGAACATCTTAGTATTTGTTCTTGTGGTAAAGTATGAAAATTTTGGAAATATTTTAAGCTCTTATAATAAGGATAGATGATTGTTGATTATGGGTTCTTGGATGTTTTATGATTTTGTGGACCAAGTTAATTATAGCCATAGATGGTGGAAGAAATTTTTTATTTAGAATGGAAGTAAACCTATAATATAAATTTATAAGTAGTTAGCAGATGGCCTTGGAGTCCAAATAAATTAGTATTATTTTAAGCTAGGGTAAACTATCATAAGATTTATTTTTATGGATAAGGATATAACAACTTGATAATTGATGCAGGAGCATCCATGGCAAATTGGCAATCAACATCACCAAAAATATTTGTCATTTAATTTATTTTAATTTGGTTTCCTTAGGATAGGTTAATTAGATGTTGAAAAATAAATGTAATATTAGGCCAAAAAGTTATAAATAATTATTGGCCTCAATATTGTAATTTTGGTGTGTAGTCTAGCCTAGGTGGCATTCCAATCCTCATCATTTATTTAAAAATTATAAAAAGGAAACTGAGGGTGTTGGATTTTGGGAGTTTCAACTTTTGAAAACCCATTAATTGCTCCTAAAAAGTTTCAAAAGAATATGGGCACCCAAGTTGAGTTGGCAATTACTTTTCTAATTGGGTCCCTATTTTCTAGGAGTGGGAATCTTGCATGTTTTTTATTCTTGGAAAATTTGTTGGGAGTGGATGAAAGTGCAACATCTAAGATAGAGGTAGCCACACCCAAGTGAGAAAAGAGAAGAACAGGAAAAGAAATGAGAGAAAAATCAAGAGTTTGTGAAAATAAATAATGGTGAAGACTAGTTGGGACATCTTAGAGGTAGCATCAAATATTTGTGGCTGTATATATTATTATAGGTGATTGATTTGAGGCCTCTTAGATCTGATATGAGGTTGTTGATTGTAAATATTTCATGTAGCATTGTTCTAGATTGTTAAATTTCATTTTGGAAGTTGTATGCAAAAGTGTTTGTCAATAAAAAAAATCAGCACTGTTTTAAATCTTTGTCATTTCAAGATCTAGAAATTCTTGGTTTGGAGCTCTCAAATAATTTTAAGTTATTGTTTTAGAATTGATTTTCCTCTTGTGTGAATGTGGCTGTAACAATTGATAATCTCATAAAAGAAATTTGTAAAAAGAGAAAATTGAAGAAAAGTTGTTGGAAGGGGTCAAAGCCCCAATGTTCAAAAAATATTTTTTCTGATAGTTTGGCTTGAATTATAACATGGTATAGCTGGTAGAAACAATATAGCGAGCACCAAAAATACTAAGTCGGTGGTCACACCAGAGAAAAGAAAGGATAAGTCAATGGAGACGGGGACTAAAAAAAGGAGGAGATTGATTTTGCATGAACTTGGGGAAGAGGTGGACACAATTACTATCCTTGATGACAATGAGATGGAAGGCTTAAACCCTGATGGAAGAAGGTCAAAAAGACTGGCTATGGCGGTGTCGAAAGGACATGAGAGTAAGAAAAACACACAGAGTCCTAAAGAAAAAAGTACGCAAATCCCATCAGAGAGTGTTGAAAAGAAAGAAGAAGAGGAAAATGATTCGTCAATTGAAGAAATTCTCGATAGTCTGGGAGAAGACTTGACTGAAGAGGATGATTCAAATGTAGATAGCGAGGATGGTAATGGTGATGAGGAAAAAGAGGAGTCACAACATGAGATGGCTTGGGAGGAGGAGGAAGTAAATGCTGTGGATAATCAAGAGAGGGACAAAAATTCCAACAAAGAGGAAGAAAAGGCTAAGGATGATGGGAATGGTAGGATTAAAAGACTTGAGGAGAGAATGTAGATTTGGAAAAGAGGATAAATGAGAAGGTGAGGGACAACAAACTTCATGCCCTCAAAAATATGGTGAATGGAATTATTGAGGAAAGACTGAAGGTCCTAGAGAAAGGGATGCAAGAAAAATAAGATGAAAACAAAATTCAAATCCTGGAAGAAGCAATTCAGAACATGTGTATGGTGGTTAATGTTGTTATGAAAAAGGCTATTATGGCTACTGTTTCTGACATGGGAAAAATAAAAAAGCAGCAAAAGAAAAAAGTAGCGGGTGATGGTGAAGAGTTGGCTAGCAATATGGAGCTGAAGGCAATAGTGAACAACATTGTTGAAGACCCGATGAAAGCATGGAGGATGATCGAGGATGCATAGCTTGGTTGCTTTGCTGTGTGGATTTTTTTTTTTTTTTTGATGATTATCTCTACTATGTTTTATAGGACTGTTGCTACTAGTTATGGCCATGGGTTCCATAACTTAAATATCTATAATGCTGTTTATATTTTAAGTAGGAACTTTATGATAGATGTTTATAAGCACTATAGATGGATAAGGAAGGATGCTACTGATGCTAGATTAAGGATTTTTGATTTGTATGATAGAAATGTTATGTTTGATCGTATGGGAATTGGTTAAGCATTTTGTTTGTGGGAGGGGGGAAGTTTGGTGGGCTTCCTATTTTTGTTGTTTCTTACCACCTGTTGTTCTTACCATGATGTACTAATTGCTCAAGTTAGGGCCCTTTTCCCTGCTTAATCAATCAAAAACAATATAGTGAGCATGCATTCTTGTAGATGAAGGTGGAAAATATTAATGGACAAGTTTTCATGGAAAATGGAAGGTGTTTATATATTTAAAATTGATGCTGAAAAGTGGTATGTTGATATTTTTCTATGCACATAAGTGTATAGTTGCTGATTTTATTTTCAAAACTTTTTGGGTCTTCTTTATTTCCGTATAAAAATAATTTTTCAGTGGATTGAAAAGGAATTAGTGTGGAGGCTGCAAAGATCAACACCTCAAATTGGGGTCTTGGTCTTTGACTGCATCAAATGGTATCAGAGTAGGAAGATTGATTGACAAGTGTTCCAGTAGTGAGTAAGTTATTTTTCTTGGATATGTGCTAAGAGAAAATTGAAGGATTTGGGTTTTTTGGAATGTGTGAGTGTGAGTTTTTTTGCATGTATGGAAGAGGACTTGTGACTTTATCCTCCATGAGAGATTAAAGAATTTGGGTAGAAAGTTACCTGAGAAGTGTGTCTTCAGCAGGTCTACATTGGGTAGAGGAGGACTTTCTAAAAAATATATGAAATTTGTTAGCAAGGAAGGACGTAATCTTATTAGAGGGACTGTGAGTCTAAAATGAAGCTTTGAAAGATGGATCATTAAAGACCTATAGGGATGCTATTTTGTGAAAGTGAAAACTGTGGGATAAAAGATAGTTGATGAGATTATGAAGCAGGAATGAAGCTAATTGGGAAAGTCAGAAAGATGAAGTTAAGGATCATTATTGTTTCATGAGTAAATATTAATGATTTCGCGGGGAGATGAAATAAAGAAAAGATATGCAGTCGAAGGTTCAAGTTCTTTTTTTCTCAGAATTCTAACGATTGTTTGGTGACATATCGACAAAATATTGTCGAATTACTGACGAAATACTATTTTAAATTTTGTTTCTTTAACGACCAAATTTTATTCATTGAAACCATGACCCAGTATCGTTGGTCAATGCCATGAAAAATGTTAGTGGTGTTCGTCGCAAAATCGATGTAACTTTGTCCATCTATCGACGACAAAAGCCCCAATTTGAAATTGTCGAAAAAACACCAAACATTCGTCCTTATTCTGACGAGGTGGTGTTTCCATTATGACGAAAAATTCGTCGCTTGTATAGCAACCTCGTCACACTTTTTTGTCATTCGTCGAACTATGTTCGTTGAAATTGCGATGAGACATTGCAGTTTTTTTTTTTAAATTATTTATCTACCACCATAGTGAAAAGTTAGCAATTGCATTTGGTTTGTTAAACATGGCCCCTGGTACAACTATTAGAGTTGTTAAGAACCTTCAAGTATGTTTTGATTTCCACACTGCATCTAAATTCATCTCCAAGATTGTTGCACATGGACTTCATTGGTATTGTTGTAGTGATTGTTCGCTTTCCCCAATAATCGAAGCTTTATGGGTGGGGTCTTTCTATAAAAAAAATATATATATATCTGCCATTTGGTGTGCAAAAGAAAAAGAATTCAGTTTGTCTGAAGTAGTCCATGAGTTATTTTGTTAGATCTTATTCAAAGTCCATCTCATAAAGAATTTCACTTTTTAAGAGATTAAAGGACAAGCCTTCTAATGGAAATAACAAAATTTTGAATGTTGGAGCATGTCTGAAAAGATATTGCGCTCAGATGAAAAAAAATGTATTATTGTTGGTTGACATTGACGTCTGGTAGCCTTCACTTCCTTTAAAGGTAACGTTACATTGGTTTTGATAAAGCATGGCTACATTTTGTATTGATTTCATTTGGAAGCCTTCAAGTATGTTATGATTGCCACACTGCATCTCAAAGGAGAAATTCAATACTTGGAGGGCTCAATATCATGATGCCCACACCTCATGCACTATAGGACATTCCTTTGGATCAGATTTTCTATAGAATAGGGAAAAATATTCCTCAAATGCAAATGCATAATGCTTGGAGAGACCCAAATTTGTTGATTTCTAATGCCAATTAAATGGCTGAAATACATCCCATAACTTAGGGAGTCAATCTCCTCAGTTTTGATGAACACTATGGGAAAAAATCAACTCTTAGCTACCATCTTCCCAAGCAGCAACTTGGCATCCAAATCATGGTATGCCTCTGAAACTATACCCTTACAAGAAAACTCCTTGAACAATAAGAGTTAATCTTACTATGCCAAGTGCCCTTCAAATGTTTCCTATTCATTACTTGGATCCACCACCTTAATTACCTAAACACAAGACAAGATTAACAATTGAGATGCTTTGGCTTTGATGATCAATGATATCGATGGATAGATGAACTACCAAGGTGGAAGGTGGACCAATCTACCAAAATCTACCAGATGACACCACATGGTTTTGCAAAATCTAATTGATCATCCCTTATAATGCACTCTAACCCCACTTAATTAATGGCCTAGATCAATTTTACATCAATATTAATGGTCAAGGGAGATCTTCTCTTCAACCCAAAATTACTTGAACATATTTGACTTCAAAAGCCAACCAAGACATGTAGTGTAAACTTATGTTTTTTCACTTGACTATATACCCTTTGATTCAACTTGAAGATCAAAAACTTGAGCAAATCAATAGACTACTAAAGTGTTGAATGGTATGATATATCAAAGTACCTACATCTGCCAAAGTTCATTAGATCACACCCCATGGTTTCACCAAAACCATTTGATAAAACTGCTTGATATCTATAGGATTTACTTAAACATCAATCAACATTGAAAGTGTAGATCAACTTGCCCCAAAGATTAGTGATTACGTCCAATTGGTGGATAGCTAAAGTGTTGAGTGGTTTTATTCATCAAAGTGCAAACATTGTTGAAATCCACTAGTTCATGCCATGTGGACATATCATATATGCACCTAGCCTCCTACTTTCCATCAATGGCCACAATTTTCTCCTCTCAAGATTGACACCTTCAATAGATGGTTGAGGAGATTGGTAGCTTGATCTACTAATATGATACAATACACTAGATTGTGCCAAGTAGCCATAATGTCCATTTCCAAACAGGGACCTTAACACATACTTGTTGCACCTCTATCCCAACAAGGATAATACACCTCAGCAGGCCATAGTATGATTCCAATGGAGAAGGAATAATATTAACAGGTCATAGTGAGCTGCAATATTATCCGTCCCTTATGAATCAACAATTACCAATTGAGAGCCAATTTATCTCAAAATTAGCAGATCATTTAAATGCAGAAATTGTCCTAGGTACAGTTCAAAATGTAAGGGAGTCATGCACATGGTTGGGATACACTTATCTTTACATTAACATGCTATGAAATCCAGTTCTATATGGTCTATCTACTGATGCTTTATAGAAAGACAATACCTTAGAAGAGAGAAGGGAAGACTTGGTAAGCATAGCTGCGATTTTCAATTTAGTACATAGTAATTTTACTATGGTATTGTTAGACAAGTATGACCCTTGCATTTTACTTTAATGGTACTTGTTAGTGCTTCTGATAATTGAACTCTTTATGTTAACAAATACATTCAACTGCAACTATCTTGGACAAAAATAATTTGGTGAAATATGATTGGAAAAGTGAATATTTCTAGGTTATTGATCTAGGACAGATAGCTAGTTATTACTACATAACTCATGGGACAATGGCTACTTATAATGAACACTTGAAGCCAACAATGGGTGATATTTAGCTACGCCGATTGTTTTCATTACGTGAAGAGTTTAAATATGTGACAATAAGAGAAGAGAATATGGAACAACAATATTCATATTTTTTTGGTGTTTTAATTTCTAACTCTTTATCATGGGGGAACAAGATAGGAGAGAAAGGAAAAGATATTCGTAATATTACATTATTGAAACCATAAATCTATTTTTTATATTATTAATTACATTATTTAGCCTTTCATTCATCTGAGCGGGCTCCTATCAATGATGTGAGAATGCAAATTGATTAATTATTTCAATATTCACATGCAGGTGTTGTATTGTTGTGTGCTAGTGGAAGGGGTTTGTGAGATAGTCTTTATCCATCTTGAGGTTGCAAGTTCTGAAACATGGATGAATTTGCATACTGAATTGTAAATTCACTTTTACAAAATATTCCAAAAGTTGTAGTATAGGAAAAGAATTGGAATTACAAAAAGAAGAATTGTACGAGAGTAGACAAAATGTTGCTTTTGTTTCAGAGGTAGTGTTCAATACAATGCTAGCAATATAGAGAGGATTTGTAATAAGATCAATACCATAACAACAGAAGGGGGGGCATTGAAAAAAAATCACATCTGTGTTTATATCCATGTCCATGCAACTCTTATTGAAACTAGTGCATTGTTATTTATTGTTACACGTACAAGTCCTGTATTGTTATTCTTCCAAAACTTCTCAGACATCCAATCAACTACTTATATACATGCAACTCCTTTCTTGAGCCTTCCTAGATATATCCAATATCATAAGGGTTGGATACAACAATATATGTAGTACATACTCATGTATTGAATAGAGTTCTCTTCCTAGTCTATATGTTTAAGAATTTTAGGAATAATGAATAAATATAACATAGTATAAAGAATGATTGTTAATGATGGTTGTTTTAACTTACATGCCCCTTTTCACCCTCTATTCATTGTAAACTATGCATAACTTGAACATATTAAAAAAACTATAGCCCACATTGATATTGTATGCCACATTAATCCAACCATATGACAAAAGATAAGCGATCTAGCCTCTTGAATGAATGTAAGTAGAGAAATTTTTGCATACTTACAGATGGTACAAAATTTCATGGTTAAGTGGAAGCCTCCCATCAACAACAATATCCAAATATCCGTGTATCTATCTCAATCGAGCCTCTAAACCCTTCAGAGATGTCAATTTTTCCACTAACCTGTTATGCAAAAAAGTCAAATTTTAGAGTTATGTCACCACCAAAAAAAAAAAAAGAGCTTTGAAACCAAATCCACACACAACACAATGTGGTATTCATACAAAGCCACACAAACAAACTTAACTCAGAACATTGGAATGGAAACAACTTCAAATTATGATGCAGAGCATGGATTCACTTTACTCAACTGGAGGCACATTTCACAATAATGGGTTCTTCATCTAAAACATATGTATGAGGTTCAAATAGTAAAGAGATTGATGAAAGATAGAGGAATTAAAAATATACCTGGATGTAGTTGGATTGAAGGCCGTAAACTGGTAAATGTTTTTTTGTGTAGGAGACATATCACATCCACAAACATGGCAAAGCTATGTAAAGTAGGAGAAATTGGCTTGGAAAATGAAGGAATCAGGGTATAAAGAATCATTTTTCTGCCACCAGCAGTGGCTCTCAGCAATCTCTTCGCCTGGCAGCTGTTTTGATGCTCAAAATTGCTGCATTTTCTGTACTAGAAAAGTGCATTACCTTATTGAGCTTCTTTTGTTTCGGTAGTCAGTTTTAATATTCTCTACTGGTCGTGATGGCCAACCACTTTCTACGGGAAGCCTGGTTTGGCCCTCCCCTCAGTGTGTTCATCACTCCCCACTCTATGCCCTGTCATATAACATTAATCATTCATTCATCCATTAATAAAATATAACATCATTCATTCATCTTGCATTAATAACATATAACATTCATTCATTAAAATATTCACATTCATTCATTCATCCATTTATAACATATAACATTCATTCATTCATCCATTAATAACATATAACATTCATTCTTTTAGTTTTTACATATTATCAAAAATATGGTTGTCATAATATGATTACAATCAATTTTTTTTAGTTCTTTTTTGCAACTAAAAAAAGAAGTGGAGTATCATTTTATAAATCATCTGTCCCCCCTTCAATTGTTCTATGCTCTGCTTGTGATCTTAATGTATGCCTAGTCGTGTACTCACGATGTGGAGGCCGCTGCAAGGGGGGTTCTGCTGCAATAACAAAGAAATGCTAAATTGATATGTTTTATTATTATTGTTACAAGTATTTCATTAATTAAAAGAACATTAGAGTGGTTCTCTTTACCTGATGGGGACACATCATCTTCCTGATCTTGTCTTATAGCCTCATGCTCAACATGTTGAACACCCTCTAAATCCTGATCTGGAGTTGAAACACGAAATTTACATTAATGAATACACCAATTGCAATTAAATATGTTTAAAAGAACATTAGAGTGGTCCTCTTTACCTGATGGGGTCACATCATGTTCCTGATCCTGTCTAGCTTGATCATGCTCAACATGTTGATCACACTCTACATGCTCTAAAGTTGAAACATGAAAGGTTACATTAAGTAATATACCAATTGCAATTAAAGATGTTTAATTGTATTAATCCATACTGCATTTTGTATAGCACATGAATACATCCAGTACTAGGATGCACACCATGACCTTCATCCACAGGTTGTGCTCCACCCTCACGAGGCTACATTCCAATGTCATGTGCAGTATTATCATTGCTTTCTTGTTTAAAACAAATAGGCACATAATTACTTTATGGTGGAAATTAATATTGAATAGATTACACAAGTATTCAATTTTAAATAAACTTCATTGAGTTTATTTACTTGTGTGTCAGATGCAGTGGAAGCTTGTGTTTTCCTAGTCAAGAGTCTTAGGCATTCAACCATGGCTCCATAGCCTTTCTAGAAGGAAATCTTTAGGTCCTCTTATGTGGGCACTTTGTTGAATTCAGAGCCCTGCATTTTTGCATAAGATCATGAATTTTGCTTCTATGGTGTGATAAAACCAAAATTGTTTGCAATTTATTATTTGGATGCAATTTTTCATTTATTGATACTTACAATTCGTGCGACTAATTTCATATAACCACCAGAGCCAAGTTTGTATTGCCCGTGTTTTTCTAGTCTTTCCTTTGTTGTCTTCGATGTGTCGGGAAACCTATGAAAAGTTTGAAATACATTAGATTATGTAAAAAGAAAGAGTAATCAATATATAATTACATTGTTGATAGTATCACATACCTTCCTTGGCCCGATGGTGTCTTTCCTTTTTTCTTTTTAGCCTTCTCCTTTCCATCCAACACTGGGTCCTTCCACTCCCTCTCCAGAATCATGGGGGGACACTCGTACTTTATGTTCTTCTCTAAATGTGACCTATGTTGGTCCCTTACATACTTTAGATAGGTACCAACTTTCTTAAGGACCTTGGTTCGGTTGAATGTGTTATTACCGAACAACACAACTAAACGGTTAATGAGCTCATCTTTTAAATCTTGATTTTGGGCATTCCACCGTGTACATATGGTGGGCCTAAAGATCTCCAATGTAATATCATTTAGATGTTTATAAAAAAAATCATTTCCTGCAAAATGATCATGGGATCATTAGTCTAAAAAGAGTGATCAATAAGTACATTTCAATTGGATTATATATAATATTAATTAAAATATTTTAAAGTACCTGGGACCTTCTCTATCTTTATGGGAATGAAATCCTCGGTCACCAAAAATGTGACCGACAATGTTCTCGTACTAGTAATATGTGAAGATCTAGGAAATCCTGCTAAAACATCACTAGTACTAGTGGCCTTTGCATCCCAGGTACATGTCCTGACACATGTTCTGGCATGTGTTCACTGCTAGAGGGTGCACTATCCGATGTCTGCATGGTATGTGTTGCTGACATTTCAGTCGACAATATAGGCATGAATGATGGGGTCAGATGATGTGATGTATGTGCAGGAAGATAAGGATCGACACTTGTAACAACCCCTACTCCCCGGGCAACACCTGTAGTACCCTGATCATGGTCAGCAACATCACAAGGACACAAAAAATCCTGTAAAAACAACACATATTTTAGTTCATGACATAAAAGAGTACAAAATATAAAACCATGAATGAACTTATGTTATAATTAAAGACATCGTGACAGCTTACTTGCAAGTTCCGTGCTCTCTCAATCAATATTTTAACCCTTTCTCTTATCTCATCTGTTTGAGGCACTATGAATAACAATTGAAGGATTTCTTCATTTTATTTTTTTTGGGTCTTCCTTATCATATCCAGAGGGTTTGCAGAATATGCGACGTCATCATTGCATAATAGTGACTGCACCTCCCTATGGATTCTTCCACTCACCGGTGCCTTCACCGACACCGACTGCGACAAGAATATTAAAAACATTATCGAAATTAACCAATAAACTTATGAAAAAAACATAATAATAAAACATTTTGCTCGTATCTAATTTGTACAATTACAATGAGGTAAACTTGTTGGGTAGAAGTGCCTGAAGATGCATCGCGATATGTGCTTTGGGCCATAGCCTTCCCCGTACGATTAATGTCCCGCTGTGACAAAAATTAAATATAAAAAAAATTACCAAAATGAAACCAATAGACTTATGAAAAAAACATAATAAAATAATGGTATATTGGAGTCATTAATTGGAGGTTGGGTAAAATGGTATATAGTACGTACCACCCCCATAGTAACTGTGTTTGTATCTATTTGATTCAAATTGTAATCAATTTCAGCAACTTCCAGCTTATTGATTTTTATCATCACACATATGAATACACTCCGCTTCCTCACGAATATGTACCGGCTGCTTATTTGTTGACCCAAGTCGCGGTGTAATCGCTTTATAAACCTTTGGGTAATACTCCCCGATGCTTTTGGCCTTCAATCAATGTACATAGCCACTCCTTTATTTTGATCCTTATCTTTTAGCTTTATATAATTTGCTGATAGTGCATACCTATGCATACTTTGTGTATATCAAACCACCGGGTGATCCAATCTTGTAATCAGAATAGGGTCCTACATACCTACCACCAAGAACTTCGTCATAATATACTTCTATTTTGTCCATGCAAAATAGGCCCAAACCATGTAATGAAAATGGTGCTATGCAATATATCCTCTCATTGACAAAAATTAGTAGTTTATTGGAGGTGCCCTCGGGTACCCATTGTTTCAGAGATTTTGTACCTGTTGGCACTCTTGATGTTGCCTATGCTCTCATCATCATAAGAACATGACCCCCCTTCAACAAGAAAAAATTCCATGCGTTTACAAAATTTTCTTCTAATATTTTGACCTCTAGTTGATCTCCCTCTTTTAGACCTACTACATGTCTCGCTTTCATCTTCTCTTCCTGAATTTCCCTTGCTCGAGGAAGAAAGATTTGACAAATACCTATTTGGTGGTACCTACACTCATAAGGATGTTGGATGCAGTTATTTGAATGAAAATTTAAATTTTAAATGTTTCTAAGATCATATCTTTGAGTTGCTCCACTTTTGTGCCCAAGCAACCATATTATTTTTTTGTGAATGGGGGTCAATAATATGTTCTACAATCAATGGAAGATGACTCTATGCGATACAGGCATAGCTCATTGGGGAGTCTTTGGTGCAGAAGCACCTACACCTTATGTTCACAACTGGAGCATTAGAGGTTGATCATAGAAGTGTCTAGGGAGGTTTTAAAAGTTGTTTGATGTTTTAATAAGGTCTAAAAGACCATTTATTGTTTCATTGATCCATATTGTAAACAAGATCAAATATGTGAAGAAATTGTCAATGATGGTCAAATATTGTCAAAGTAGGTAGAATTGGTTTTCTTGCAGGGAGTCATGTATTCAAGGTGAATAAGGTATAATAAGACCATTTTAAATGTGTTTAGGGTGCTTGGAAGTCATCTAGTTGATAATGTAAAAAGTTACAATTGTTGGCATTAAAAGTTGTCAAAATTGTAATTTTGCAAAATAATGGGTTGTTAAGTGTTTGTAAGTTAGTTATGGACGTTGGTTGAAGGTATTTGGGGTTTGAGATGATTTAAAAATCCTTCCAAGGCCCAAGAAAAGGTTGTTGGAGGAGTTGATACCAAAATTTCATATCAAATACCACATTCTTGAAGCAATTTTCTGCATTTTTACTATTTTTCTGAAGTTATTTTGGGTTGTACGGATCCGTACAAGCTTGAAATGCTATGAGATCATTGGTGTAGATAAATATGTGTGCTCCCTTTCATTTTAATTTGTTTTCAAGTGCTAAATCAATGTTTTGTGGGAGAAAACAATCAAATACAGGGACTGCCCTATTTTGCCTGTGTAAGGGTTTGATGGCTAAAAACAAATGAGATCCACCAATCCACCCACTGTCTTGGAACTATAACTCAGTGGATTGGTGTGAAAAATGGTAGGATAGAGGTTCATTGCATTTAGGGGTCTATTAAAGCAAGAAAATTGGCATTGAAGTGATGCCCTAGGGCTGATAGGGGCAATTTTCTTGTGAATTTGTGGTTGTTAAGTCAGGGTTTTCCAATTTGATGGATAGAACAGTATGAATGAAGGTTTTTTGTCCTATTTCAAGATTATTTTAATGTATTGAATACAATAGTTGAGTTAGGGAGGTCGGGTATATGGTGTTTCTCTAAAACCCTAGTGTATTGAGGGAAAATGGAGGGTTTTGTAGAACAGTGACAAAAGGGGCATGGATTAGCTCAAAAATGGTGAAATGTGATGTTTTTTGTCATAAAAAATCTCTGTCAATAGGTTGTGGAATAGAACCAAGTGGTTGGAAAGGCCTTCCTTTGTAAAATAGAGGTAATTTTGTAGCCTTTTTGGTAGGACAGACTAATGAAACACATGAATGTTGTAAAATAACCTTGTGGAATTGGTTGAGACAGTGTTTAGGGACTTATAATCCAATAAGAGAACCTTGTATCTCCCTTCTCGTTTATTATTCTAGTGGAAGCTCTGGGAAGAAGCCTTCAATATGCGATTATTCAAGGCAAGTTAAGGTGAGAAACCCACTTGAACTAGTGTCCCCATTTCCCATTATCAATTTGTGAACAATACCGTTGTGGTTGTTGAAGCCTCAATTATGGAAGAAAAAGAAATAAAACAAGTTTTATGTAAATATGATAATGCCTCAAGGCAATAAATCAACCTTCCTAAAAGTACCATCTTTTTTTTTCAATGCTCCTCCTACGAGACAACTGAAAATTGCCAACATTCTTGCATGTCAAATAGGATCTATCCTATCCTTCTACCTTTGGATGCAACTCTTAAAGGGCCCAATCCCAAATAATTTTTTGAACAACCTTTTGGATTGGTTCCAACTCAAACTTGCATGATGGAAAATCTCTCTCTTAAGTCAAGCTAACAAGATTCAACTTATTAAGGTTACTCTTCAAAATCTCCCAACATACAATACAAGTTTGTTGCATATGCCTGTGAAAATTATCGACAATGTGGAAAATAATGATTTTGGTCAAAAGTGGAAGATAAAAAAATGTATTCCTATGTTGGCTTTGAAGTTTGTTTCTAAACCCAAGAATAAGAGAGGGTTGGGGTTAAGGATGATCAATGATTTTAATCTAGCTATTAATGCTAAAATTGCACAAAGAACTCCTTAATAAAGAGAAGAAGTGGACAACTATTACCTCTAAGAAATGCTTGGAAGGGAGGAATGGAGATATTTTATCAAGCAATTAGCTACCCCGTAGCTCTACTATTTGTCATTATGGAAGATTCTCTTAGTCGTCGAATGACAACAAATGTATGACAAGATCTTTGGAAAGGCATGAAAATTGCAGTTTAAAGAGAATGGGGGTGCCAATGTACGAGAAGATCTTTGGAAAGGCATGAAAGTTACAGGTTAAAGAGAATGGGGGTGCCAATATAAAAGATATAAATCACTTACAATACTCATTGTCCCTTGGTCGTCAGTTTTCCCTTTCTGAGTGCCCTCAACCTCGTCGCTCTGGCTTTCCTCCTGCCCTGTTTTTCTAGTTACGATTTTGGTGCACTAAGCTATGTCGTGCTCCTACGCGTGCGGGGCCAAAAATCAAAATAACATGTGAAATTCAAATTAATATGCAGGTTTTTTGCTCCTCCAAACTCTTCCTCGCTGGTATTGACCTTTCACTTCTCCAATTTAATGAGCTACAACCTGAAAATAAGGTTTCGACGAAGGTTTTAGAGTATGTTAATTAAAATGAAAATTATGGCCATTTAGGTTTTAATATTCTACATATATAGTTAAGTATATATTAGCTATATTTTACATAATAAATAATATAATTATTCTACTTATTATTATTATATATTATATTATTTAACAAAAATATTAAATACATATAAAATTATTATAATTAATAATTAATAATAAGTATATTTTTATATAATACAAAATATAATTAATATAATATATATTTAATATAATAGTAATATTAGATTAAATTACCATTACACTACAACTGGTTTACCATTAAATGGCATTTGAAACTTGTTTTCCAATGACACAATAGTGGTTTCTAGGCATGAGATTTGTTTCAAGCTCAAATCTCACAATATATGTAGCCTATTAGCTAATACAAAGAGAGAAACTAAAAAGATAGAAAATGAGAGAAAGAGATGAACTTAGATAGATAGATAGATAGATAGAGAGAGAGAGCATGAGAGAGAGAAATATAAGATATACAAAGGAAAAGAGAGAGAGGGAAAAGGGAAACTAAATTTTGATTGGTTGTTTCATGTCAACAATCCAAGGATGGCATGTGTCCTTGGGGAGTTAGGCTCAAGGTAGCATGCCATTTTATTAAAGATATGATAATTGTCCTTTAAGACCTCTTCAATGTACCCATTGCACACTTAAGGAGACAAAGATATGGAGAGGGAAATATAGAAAGAGAAAGGAAGAGAAAAGGGAGAGGGAGATAGAGATAAGATATAGATAGGTGGAGAGAGAAAAGAGAGAGAGAGCAAGAAAGAGGAAGAAAAATGAGATAAAGGAGGAGCAAAGATAGAAATAAAGGGATAAAAAGAGGGATACAGAGAAAAAAAGAGAGAATAGAGAGAAACAAAGATATAGATAGAGATAAAGATAAATAGAAATAGAGAGATAAAGATGGACACAAAGATATAGAGAGATAGATATAGAGAGAGATATGTAGAGATATAGAGGAATAAAGAGGGACAAAGAAAGGTAGAGGTAGTGAGGTAGATAGAGAAAAATAGATAAAGAAAAAGAGAGAAAAGAGGAGAGATACATAGATAGAGATAAAGTCACATAAAGAGATAGGGAGATAAAGATAAATAGAGGGAAGAAAATATAGAGAGAGGGAGATAATTAGAAACATACAAATACAAAGGGAGACAAAGAGATAGAGAGAGGTAGAGAGATAAAGATATAAGGATGAATAGATAGAGATATAGGGAGGGTGATTGATATATTGAGCTCCCTGTCGCTCTCTATCTCTCTATATCTCCCACTATCTATGTCACTCCCTCTTCCCCCCTAGTCTATCTATTGAGCTATCTCTCCCTCTCCCCCCTTTCTCTCTCATTCACTCCATATCTCTCTCCATCTCTCCTACTCTATATCTCTATCTCTATTTCTTTATGATTTTGCGGATTTTGATTGATCTGATCGCGCGACGATCCTTGACGATCTTTTTTCCTTTGAGGATCTGCGGATTGAGTGATTTCTGAGCGCGCGCGATCCGATTTTGATTCCTGATTGATTTTGATCCTTTGTTCGATTTGCCTGATCTTTCGACGTGCTCGATTTGACTTTGATCGGATTGAAAAGATCTCGATCTTATCGATTTGGCGATAAATGACGCCGATCTGTCTGACGACGATCGCCGGACGCCTGACGCGATGATCCTGATGGTTTTCGACGATCTTGTCGTGATTTCGACGACGGATTTTGATAAAGCCCGGATCTGATTTCGATCGATCCATCGATTCTGGATCCTGTCGGTTCGATCTGGATCCAGATGCTCCTTTGATCTTCCCGGATCCTCGAGATTCCATTCGACTTTATCTCGACACTATTCGACCCCGACGATCCTTTCGACGCAATTTCATCTACCGGATAATATTCGGTACTGCCGACCATCTTCCTTAATCTGTTTTATTTCTGATCCCTCGGCGGATTTCTCCATTGAGACCTTTTTTGCACAAACAACATCATTTTCTAAATGTCCTACCAATTGACCTCATGTACTGCATAAATATATGCAAAAATATACCAAAATTTATCTTAATTGAAATTCCACACTTTTTCGGCGTACCGATTGCACACTAAGGTGTGATTGCTAGTTAAGTTTGATTTTAGAACTAGAATGGTAGAGATAGGATAGAATAATACCATTGGTTGAAAATTCATTATAAGAACCTTAAATTCATACCTTAAACCTACAAGATAAACCTTATAATCAAAACATAAATCTAACACTTAAAACTAAAAAACTATTGTATTTTGTGATAAAAAAACCTTGTTTGACCTTAGTAAAGATGACTTATCTACTTGTTACATGATTAGGGAATAGTATTTGATGGGACCTACAATAAAACCCTTATGAATACAATGGGGGGTTTGTAGAAAGAGAAGACTATGTATGTGGTATTTCTAAAGTGGTACTTGGATCAATTATGTAATGGTCAAGTAACAAAAATCAATGCAAGATGATATCATTGGATGAGTATTAGTTGGCTAGTATATTATTACTAGATCAATCAAGAGAAAATTGATAGCTAAGTACTTGAATTTTATTTTATTGACACTTGATAAATGCAAGATTATAGAGGTATTATGTTTCTCAATTGAAGTAAAGAAAGTGGTTGACATGGAAGTAAAATATTTTAGAAACTCATAAATGATACATATATAGATCTTCAAATATTATGATACATATATAAATAAATGATAATGTAAGTGATTTTTATATTATCCTTGTAATTAGTTATGTATCTTCAAATATAAAAAATTAAAAGGAATCCAATGTGTATCATCTAATAATAACTTATAGAAAATATCAAAAAGATCAATAATAAAAATAAATATATTAACTAAGAAGCCATGCAAGCATACAATAATATATGTTGGTAAAACTATAATATATACAAGAAAGAAATATATGCATACAATGTAACATGTTAGTAATACAAAATACATGTACAAGAAAGCTATACAGGAACATAAAATAATCATAAAATAATCAGTCCTCTCAACTAGGATGGAAAAGTTGATGGCCTTTTGATTATTGAGTAGATAGAGAGACAAGTGATGATTTTTTATTTTGAACCTACTAACTTGAACTCCTCTTTAAATTTTTGGAGGTCCACATAATATAATAAAAAATTATAAATTAATATAGAAAAAAATAATTATACAATGATATATAAGGGAATAATCAATTACCACCATTTGATAATTAGGAACAATATATGAAAGAGATGAAGAATAAGGAAACTTTTATTATTAGGAAGGATGAGATTCCTTTATATAGCATGAAGTCATGTTTGAGTTTCAAAACCCTCTCATATCGTCAACACATGTGTCTAGGCTAACCATTTCAAGTTTCACTCCATACAAGCACAAATTGAAAAAATTTCAACGTTGACCCCATTCACATGTCACTATGCGGGGTCAACATGAGGAAACACTAATTTTTTGGGAATGAAATAACCAAAGATATGATCAAAGAATATCTAATCATAAATAGTCATAGAGTAATTAGGTTTTGATCATATGTAAATTTCTAGGAGAGCTACAATAGTTGTAACATCATGAATTAACAACATTAAAAAGTACATCATGAATTAATTATGTAATGGCATAAAAATTAAAAACATCATGAATTAATTATGTAACCATATAAGTCAAATATAATTCTACCAAGAAATCAATATCAAATAGATAATATAATCGCATAACTCATACATTTGAATGTCATTGATCTTCTTCTTCATCCAACTCTTTGTCTGTATCATCCAATCCAAATTCAACATTGTAAGGATTGGTCATATCATCATCATAGTCATTGATATTAGTTTCAATAATGTCATCATCCACATAGATATCATCTTCATGAACATTAACTCCTACATCACCATGGTCTAGTTCCTCTTCTTCGACATCTTTTTCAAGCACATCATCAACTAACTGTTGATCCTAATCATCATCTACATCATCTTCTAGTTCTTCCATATCTTCTTCTTCCACCACATTATACTTTACCGACCTTCCTCTTTGATCATTTCTAACAACAAATCAACAAATGACCAACCCGGTTTACCTGGAACCTCTGAGTAAAATACCTGCTCACATTGGCTTGAAAGAACATAGAGCTCATTTCTAGCTCTCCCGACCGACCTTATATTAGCCATGGTAAATCCATTACCATGTTCAATAACAGTTCTCTCATAATCATTTTCATTCAATCATAGCCTATACCATAAGACAACGAACATAATTAATCTGAAGGACTTAAAGTCACACTCAAGTATATCATCCAAAACCCCATAGTAACAATTTCGAGACTTCTCTAGATGTGTGTTCTCTAGATGAAACATTAGTCAACACCGAAATATTGTAGTTATCCTGCATCACAAGTTTTCTTCGTGGTCATCCAACTTTTGATTCAAAAATTTACAACCATTGCACCACATAGCCTTGTGGTGTTTCACTTGCAATATGTCAAACATGTAAAAATTATTGCATCGTCAGTTGATAAACATATTTATTCTTGGCCGAATGTATGCAAAGAAAAAAAAACTCAACATATATATACATCAATATAATTGAAAATAATTAAATAATATGGGTGATTAATATATCTATACGTACCTGTTTATCTCTTAAACCATATGCTAAATCAATTTCCCTTGGTGTAACATTGGAATCTCCATTACGATGAGATTCTTTAACCAATGAAGCCACACCTTCCTATGTTAATGCGCAACCGAATTGTTGACATCGTTCAATCCATACTATCATCCAATCAAGTTTGTTTGCAACATACAAATGTAGTGCATCCCACTCTTGACTAATTGTATCAAAAAAATTGAAATTCACAAATGATGTATAATTAGTTAATTACCACGGTATACGACTTATTTTCTGGAGTAATACAATACCAATACTTTTCTATTAGTGTGTGGAATATTCTTTCATTTGGACTAGTTCTCTGTTGTTTCTTTTCAAGCAATTGAAGGCAATGTAAAATGTATTCTAATTAATCTCCATGACCATCTTATAATTACCTCTCACTTTCCTCAATCTACCTTTCCCCATCAGGTACTCCCCTTTTAATTTGTTAATGGAGTTGGGATCCCAAATGGGATCTACATGGATCTTTGCTGCGAACTTATGAAGATATTCAGTAATGTACACCATGGTCTGGTATACCATGTATCCCTCCACCATGCAACCCTCAGGATGTGCTCTTTGTCTAACCAAAGCCTTCAAAAATTTCAAGTGCCTCTCAACCATCCACATTGACCTTGTGTGTACAGGTCCACACAATTCAATCTCCTCAACTTGGTGTATGAGGTAGTGTTCTTGTGCATTGAAAAAATGTCGGCTGTAGACACTTTACATTTCACACATTGTGGACAGTGGAATTTTTCTCCTCCAATTTATATCTTCTTTATGGATTTCTTTAGATGACAACCATCTACAAGTGATTCAAGCAAATATAAATAATGAGATTTTAACAAAAAATATATATAATATATTACATAACAAGTAAAACAAATGACAAATATAAAGATCTATACAACGAATTGAATAAATATCGCTACTTACCTCATGTATTTTCCAAGATCATATATAACTTGCTTGACATTTTTTTCAAAGTTGTCTGGGAGATATAGAGGTAGAACGTACTACAACAATTATAAAATGATTTTTTCATTATTTTTCCAAAACTAGTAAACATAATACACCTAAAAGCAAGTACATACAAGATAAAAAATATATATAAAATATACCTAATAATTACCTTAATGAAGTATGCCAATCATGCTTTTCATCCCTAATCTAAATTCACCTTTCTTTGTTATGATATTGTTTATGTTTGCAAAAAATCCTATGGGAAATCAAATTTTTCATATGACTTCTTTTATAACATTGCTTTGTTGCTCCGTTAATAACCAAGGAAGGGCGCTTATATTAATTTGGTCTCCATCGCTATTTAATTGAATGACATTTTTCATTGCATGATTGGCTTCCTGAATGTCACTACAAATTTTGACAATTTTTTCTTTGTCATGCCCTCCATCCAATATTTTCCATAACATTTTTGTTATATTCTTTCTGATATGCATTGTATTTGTGAATGGGTGAAAATACGTGTTAGAAAATGAGCAGCAAACAAAAGAGTGCAAACAAAAAATATAAACACCCTACATCTCAAGATTGGGAAAATGATTAACTTAACAAAACAAAATGGAACCTTTTACATTGTTGAGTTGTGCTTTAGTTGGCCCTTCAATCTTTGATGTAGTGTATGCTATTTTGATGGCAAGAGATGCAAGTGTGGGATGCAAGATGAATGGAAAATAGATGATAATGGATGCAAATGAAAGTATTTGACTAAGTATGGCTCAACAAAAAAAATTGCAAGAGTTTGGCTAGCATAATGATCTCCTCCTAAATGAGAGAAAATAGGGGGTATTTATAGAGAATTTTGAATTCTCTAGGGAAATGAACGGTTGAGATTAAACCAACATGGCCAAGATGTAGGGCTATGTTGCATGTGAAGTGGCTTGAGAAAGATGATGTGTAAATGAGTTGGAAGGAGAGTACATGACATGGAGGTACTACATAGTACCTTGAAATTTGGACAAGATATCGTCATAAAGGAGGTCCTTGTCCCCATGTGGTTGATAGGACATGTGAGGAATTAAAAATTCCTCAAATATCCACATGGGAATGAGAGAAAGAATTTAAAATTCTTTGGAATGCATTGAGGGATTAAATGTGAATTAAAAATTCACATGGGGAATGGAGTGCCTTCTCCAGAAGGAGAAAGCCTTTAATAAGGTTGACTTAGGACACATGATATGGAGATTAGGTTGACCTAATTAAGTGATTAAGGTTATGCAAGTACCGGATTAGACAAATTAATGACATATTAGAGGCAAGTGGGAGATTAGGAAGAGTTCACATGTGGCTTGATGTGACAAGTCAAAGATCACATGGGGAAGAGAAAAATGAATTTAATATTCCTTGGAAGGATAAAAGGAATTAAAAATTCCTTGAGAGGTTGATTAGGCTAGTTAATAAAGGATTAGAGGAGGGTTAGGTGGCTAAGAGAGATTAGAGGCCAACTTGCAAAAGTTGGAGGATGTGACACCTTCTAATCAAGGATTAGGCATGTGCACATCCCTAATGATGAGATTAGAAGAATAATTAGGATTAAGAAAGGGATGTAACATGTGAGGAATTAAATAAATGTCATATTTATTTAATTTATTTGATGAAAAAGAGGATTAAAGAGATAAAGTATTTATTTATTAATTAAATACCTTAGGGATTTGGTAGAATTAAGGATATTAATTAAATAATAGCAATATTACTTAATTAATGCAAATAATGGGATGCTTAGATGAAATGGGATAAATTTGGATAAATTAAGTGTCCAAATTTAGGTGTCTACATTTTTCTCCTCTTTGCGATGGTGTTACGAAGTAACATCATTTCAAAGAATATTAAAACATAGAACCCAAAAGAAGATGGTTAGATTGGGAAAGATGCCCCAGTCATTCAAAGGAGTGATTAGGAAGGGAAAAAAATGATGAAAATTAGGAATGAAGGATGCCCTCTTGAGAGGACATGCAGGTTCAAGAGAACATGTGTGTGCTCTCGAAATGGAGGAGATGATGCAAGGGGTATATGAGGAAGATGATGTGAAGTGATGGGTAAGAAAGGATGAAAAGGCGGCAGGAGATTGGGAGGGAAGAGTGATGAAGGATGAATGGATGGGGGGGATTTTGATAGATTAGAGGATGGAGATGAAATGCAATCCAAATAAAATTTTCCATCGTTAGGAGCACTGATTTTTGCTATAGCAGAAGACACGATACACCAAGGTATAAATGACCAAGGAAAATTAGTGTCTAATGCATGAAACAAACACATCAAACAAGATGGCTATTCCAACACCCCAAAGTCATGATGACCTTGGTCGGGCTAGGTATTGGGATAACCACAAGAACACAAGGATGCCCTAGTGTAACACAAGACCTCATGGATCTTGGTGGGTACTACGTGGGTCAACCGAGAAGACAACAACAAAGAAAAGATCAAGATACACCCCTATGTTGACTAGTCAAAGCACACCATGATATGATGGATCAAGACGACCATGACAAGTGATGATAGGGAGCTCAAATGATAAACAAAAGACAAAAGCATCAAAAGATCACAATCAATTTCAAATGTCCTTTGCCATAGGATCAAGGGGATGGATGGGATTGATGAGGTCTGTTAGGAAGGATGCATCCTGTTGAGACCAATGATGTATACTAAACTAAAAGATCAATATGACGCAAGATATTCAAAACCAATTGGATTTGCTGATACAAGTGGATCTCATTTGTTAAGAACCAACTAGATAAGGGAATAAGCTATGGAGATGGCCCGTGACATAAGAGACATGACTACAAGATAGGAAGCGAGCCACATCCTAAGCGACCTCTAAGGGCTCGGGGGCTGATCAAGGTGTATGCCTCGTGATGAGTGTAGAGGTATAAATGGTTCCGATAAAGAGGTGACATTACGACCATGATGGGGACTTTGATGGATGATGATATAGGATGGAGAAAGAGGAGAAAAGAGTGGACAATGAGATCAATGATAGGCGATAAAGTAGGCCGGTCGAAGCACCGGGGATCAGGTGAAGCCTTGCCCTCCGGTGAAGGGTGGCAGTAATGGATTCGACAAAGAAAATAAAGATAAATGATGGATAAAAGATAATTAAGAGATAACCATAAATAAAGGGATAAAATAGTTAGACCGACATGATGGGAACAAAGATAAGGCACATTGGATTGGATAGGATGATGATAATTGTCCGGGGAAAGCAAAGGATAGGATAGTTACTCGAAATCATCAAAGATAGATGGGGAGGATGATGGAGGGATGGAGGGTGAAAGATGTACAAAGCGGGGTGGTGGTGATAAGATAGATGGCGTGTTCTGCGGGGTAGTATGGGTACAATGGCAAGGGATTAAGGATGGGATGGGGATGAAGGATGGGGAAATGAAGTTAATTTGGATCGTTGGATACGAGAATAAAGTTGGATCCTGAAGAAAAGAGTTCTGAGATGGATATATAGAAAAGGATGCTATGATGGAAGGATAAAGGGAGGAAGATAATGATGGGAGATGGATAAAGGATTATTTGGAGGGATAAAAGATAAGGATGGGGAGATGGATATAATGATAGGGAGAGGAGGATAGGGAAATGGAAGGGATTGCCCTAATGGAATGAATGATGTCTCTAAGGACTATATCACAAAGGAAGATAGATGCCCCCACTCTAGATGTGTCATGTGCGAGGAGGCATGAAGGATAGGAAAATAAAGGAGTGAGATGGATGAAGATGGGATGCATGGATAAGGAAGGGAGATTGAGGTATATGTGGTGGATAAGGAAGGTAGAGCGAGTCACGAATAGGATTAGGATAGTGCTTTGTGGATGAAAGGGAATGTAATGCTAAGAATTATCAAAAGAAGCATGTTTATATGGTTTCCCTATCATTATCAAGATAAAGGAGGATGGAAGGATTAGGATAAATGAGATATGCAGAAGCAAGATGTATGGAATAGGTAGGATGGAGGGATGGATGAAAGGGCGGTATAGGATGAAAGGCAGGTGCTTAAGCCAAAGGCATGAGTAGGAATGGCGGATGGAGGGGTGTCACATATTAGGAAGGCTGCTCAGAAGTCTGGGGATCGAGGGATTCATGGCCTGTTTGCGAGGTTTACCATTATGAGTACTTATCAAGCTTTTTGCCAAGTTTCACCATTGGAAAGTATTTCTCTTTACTATTTATTTTTTTGATTTTTGACTTTTGGATTTTTTGACTTTTTGGATTTTGACTTTTGGATTTTTACTTTTTGACTTTTGGATAGCATCTGCGGAAGGAGATGGATGATAAGGATAGGGAGGTAGATAAATTGGATTTAGAAGACATCACGATAAGGATATGGATGAAGGACTCAAGCATCAAGTTCATACTTAAGGAATTAAGAGCCCATGTTAGAATCACGACTGTGGATGTTAATACAACCTTATTAGGAGAAATGGATTATGGAAGAGGATGAATTAGAGGGATTTGAGAGGGGAGATACATGGGATAATTGGTGGGATGTTGAAAAGTGTATGGATGGAATTATGGGGTGGATATGTGATGGGGAGATGTGTTCAGGACCAACATTGACACATGTGGTGGTGGATGTGAAAAGATAAGAGGATTAATGGATGGAGAATGTGGGGATAATGGAGGAGATGGAATAGTGAATTTTGGGACATAGGGACCCAAAACAAATTTAGAAGGGGGTGGATGAAAATGATTAGCTTTTGGATGAGCAATGTTGGATGTTGTTACATATTTTTCATTTGAAGGCATTGCATCTTTTTTCTTTGGGATCCACATGGTTTTGATCTTTGCTTTGGTGGGCTGTTGTGGCCTATGGATTTGATTTGAATTTATATTTTTCTTCTCTTCACCATGTCTTTTAGAAGGGAAATGAGGAGCTTTAGATTCATGTGGATCTTTAGATTTAGGCACTTTTTCTTTGGCATCCAAAGTGCTTTTACTAGCAATGGGATGGGTGTGAGGAGATGGATGACGTGAAGCGATGGAGGTAGGATTATGAGGATTACGTGTATATGGAGAATGTGAAGGTATGTGCCTTTGTTGATCCTGATTAGGGGATGTGCAAGAGGGATGTTTATGATGGATGACATGGATAGGTATTGGATGGATGAAAGGATGAGATGGAGGAGGTTATTTTGTGATATACAGACCCAAAGTAGATGGAGTGGGTGGAGGGACATAAGAACCCAAGATGGATGGAGTAGATGAAGGATGGGAGATGGTGGATGGAGGGATGTAAGGACCCAAAATAGATGGAGCAGATGAAGGAGGAATATGGACGGTTGTTTTGAGGCGATACGATAGAGGAGGGATGGCAGTATATGATCTAGTGGAGCGATTGGAAGAGCAGACATTTCTTTTGGAAAAGGCTCATTGAGGATGTATAGAGGTTGTACCAGCATCTTTAGATTGTCAGTCCTTGGAAATAGGTCCAAGACCTTGCATGCAGATTTGTTCTTTGACTTGGATGGGCTCTAAAATACCTTGCTCATGAAGGCCTAGACCTTTTCCTTGATAGTTCATTTTCTTGAGCATGCGATCCATGATAGGATTTGTGTTATTCTGAAAACATGATGCGAGTCCATTATTAGGTGGAGGATGATGGGTGGTATATACACTGCATTTTTCTTCTACAAGGAGGCCACCATGGAAGAATGTGAGAGTACCAAGGGGATATGCAAGCGATGTGGGGATAGCAGTTTTAGGCGATGATGGGGGATCATGAGAGGGGGATGATGGGATAGCAACATTTGGATGGGTGGTATTAGGAGAGGGAGTAGGGGATATGATAGGATCTGGATTTGTGGTAGAGGGCTCATGCGATGGAGATGGAGATGGAGTAGTGGAATCTTTAATGACAAGGGGATCATGGAATGAAATGGATGGGGGACTGTGATCTTGAGATGGACTAGATGGGATGGTAGGATCTTGATTTGGAGAAGGGGATATGTTGGCATGCTTTGGATCAGGCTCTTGGCATGACTCATCATGTGCAAGAGGCATGGTAATGGAGTCTTGATGGGACTCTTTAAATGGGGAAGATGGAGGGATAAAGGGTTCAAAACATTCATGGGAATGGATTTTAGTGGATTGGATTTGGGTGTCGTTGATGGGTTCGACGACTCTCAGAGTAGGAGGTGGGTGTTCAATGGATTCAGTAGATGTGATGGTAGGAGATGGGGGCTTAGTGGATTTAGAGGATGTGATGGTTTTGATGGCTTGAGTGGTGCTAGGGGTGGTATCATCAACGATAGGTGTTGGGTGGAGAAGGGTCTCGTCACTAATGATCATGGATAATGGGTTGGGATGGCATGATTCCACAAGTTCAAGGTGTGGAGTGGGAGATGTCTTCTTTTTTATAAGTCCTTGGAGAACATCGAGAGTGAGAAACTTGAATAATCTAGGCTTAGATGGTGTGGTAGGAGTGGATGAAGGATTATGGATTGGTGGGGGATTAGGACTAGGGATTGGTGGACTAGGATTAGATGGGGGAATGGGATTGGATGCAAGACTGGGAATAGATGGGGGATTAAGATTAGATGAAGGGTTAAGATAGGGGTATTGGAATGGTGAATTAGGACACGATGATGCAGGTGGTGGATTATAGTAAGGGTATTGGGATGGTGGATTAGGATGGGAAGATTGAGGTGGCAGATTGAGATAGGGAAATGTGGATGTCGGGTTAGGATAAGAAGATGTAGGTGTTAGATTAGGATAGGTTGGTGTGGATGTTGGATTAGGATAGGAAGGTGTGAATGTAGGATTAGGGTGAGCAAATTGGTATGGAAGATTAGGGTAGTGGGTATATGTGGATGAAGGATTGATATAGGAGGATGTGGATGGGGGATTAGGATAGGGGTATTGTGATGGCATACTAGGATAAGAGGATGCGGGTGTTGGATAAGAGGATGATGTAGATGAAGGATGTGATGGATATGATGGATATCCCTTGTCAAAGGTAGTATAAGGATCATGATTAGGCATGGATGAAGACATAACGGGATAACTTGAAGGGGTGATTAGATTTGGGAAAGCGGGTGGAGAAAGCTTACTATCAATGATAGTGTCAAGGGGATCTATGTCATATTCTTCTTGATCAACAAGACTTTCATTATCTTTGTCGACGTAATTAGGGTTTCCCTTGAATACTATGGATGGAGGATAAGGATTAATGATGATGAAAGGATTAAGAGGATGGATCAAAGATTTGGGATGGGAATGGACTAAAGCTCAAATCAGGATTTAGGTTAAGCTCAGATCCGGATTGGATTAAAGCTCAGATTAGGATGATTGGATGATGCGATGGGATTGATTCTGACGATCGGATTTGATTATCAAAGGATGATTACAACACTGAATCTATTTCGAGATGGAAGTAGATTGATTGGGTCGAAGGTGACTGGATAGGGATGTGATTGGATTGGATTGATCACTAATTGATAAGATTGAATGATGGATGGGATGACGAAAAGGATTGGAAAACCCTGTTCAGAGATTACCCAAGGTGACTTAGGATACTGATTGATCGGATTAAAGGATAAAAGGACGATTGTGGCACCGAATCCACTTTGAGATTGAA
>VDFB02277535.1:0-32604 GCA_007258455.2 Sequoia sempervirens
AAATTCAAATTTATTAAGTAAAATGGTCTTCATTAGATACGTTGGAAAAATGTTGGATATAATTTATTTCTTGTTACATCTAAAATGAACTTTGAGTCGCATGATAACATTTTTTAGAATTGTCTAAAATGATTTCTTATACACCTTATAAAAATTATAGATATTCTTTATTCCTCACTATATCTTAAATAAAATCCTTCAAGTCATGATAATGACTTCCCAATAATTATACTATTAACCCAAGAAAAGATTTTTATAATTTAGTGTCAATTGATTCCTCACTTGTGTTGATAAAGTTTTTAAATATAATGTTTGATCCCAATAATTAAACTCCACCATCAAACATGTCCCAAGTATATATAAGAGGTTTCTAGTTCAAATACAAAAAATGAGGGAATTACTAAAATAGAGGTAGAGGAAGGAGATCTAAGGTAGGAGGAAGACAAATGGTTATCCTCCATCATTGCACTATGTAGTTCTTGATGTCGCAAAAGAAGACTTGAATTAGTATTCTTTGTCCATCTTGATTTCTTTTGTTCGCCTTAGTTCTCAATTCTAGCTTTGAATCAATTAATTCACGTCACTTTTTTTTATTTTGGTTGCCTTTGTTTTTGTTGTGGTTTTAATTTATTTTTTCTTACCATTTTTTCTTATCTTGCATCCTTCAGAATTAAATGCAACTTTGTAAAGACATTTAATATAATTGAAATTCAACCATAAAAAATAGTGTATTCTAAATCCAATGGAAATATTTTGCCACATATCATGTCTATAAACTAATTCTAAATATTTTTCATTGTAAATAGAAATACCTTTCAAATTAATTTATTTTGTCACCCATGCTATCTATATAACACTATTCCTTGTCACTCAAAATATTAATAGGGTTGACAATTTAACCAAAAAAATTAATGCATTACAATTTCTTTTCAAGAATTGAATGATAATTTATTTTCATTGTAAGTAAAACTACCTTTGATTTTTTTTGCAACCTATAACATCTATAACAATATTTTTTGTCACTCAAAACATTAATAGGGTTGACAACTTAGCCAAAAAAATTAATGCATTACAATTTCTTTTAATTAAACAACAATTTCTTTTTGTAATGGTTGCTTCTAAAATCAACCAATAAAAAATACACAATAATGTCAAAATGTATGACATATACAATAGTGCTTATGTCATTCAAACAAAACATAGTTGACATTTGATTCAATGAGTTAGGTAAATATAGATATTTTGCTTTTTAAAAAATGAATTTTGTACTGATTGTTCTCAATATGAATCAATTAAAAAAAAAAGATAAATTATTTTTTTTACACTTATTTAAAATAGAAAATTAAATACAAAATATAGAGTTTTTGCTCAAATTTTTAATTATATGTGATGATTGACTAAATTGATGAAAAAAATTGAATGCAATAGATGCATAAATATTCCTACCTTTGTAGAAACTAAAAAAAAACCGACAAACATCTCTCCTTCCCACCAAGTACCAAAGGACAATCTCTAATTGAAACAAGATCTATTTTAGTCACTCATGAAACCTTGCTATTAGCACCCCCAATTTTTCTTCTTTATTGGTCCTATTGACCAACTTCCTCTCTTTTTTTTCATACTTCCTAGGCCCAGGTCCTCCTATTGCCACTTTATTGCAAATTCTTTCACAATTATTGAGTAATCTATAATTTGTTATAGTGATGGAAATATACAAGGGAATTTGTTAGCCATGTAACCATGTGGGCCCATGTGGATATTTAAAAATGCCATCTGAAATGTGAATGTATGTCCCTAAATAGGGGTCTTTGCCTTTATTATTTTTAATAGCAGTGAGGGCCTACGTGGCATAGGTCAATATTTAAAATATCCCCATAATTACTTAGAGGTGGCTCACATAGCTTTTTAGATTTCTTAGGGATAAATTAAAAGGATTCATGAAAGGCCCCATTCATTCTTTCTTTCTTTTTTTCTTCTTTTTTTTGGCAAATTTTAGGGCTGAGTTAGCATGGGGCCCTTTTATCATTTTTGTTTTTCAATCAAGATGAAGGGTTTTCGTGGGAATTATTTGATTGCACATGGTTTTAGGTGTAACAAAGCGGATACTCCTAGTGTATTTGGTGGTGTCATTAGTGGCTTTGAATCAATTAATTCACGTCACTTTTTTTTATTTTGGTTACCTTAGTTTTTGTTGTGGTTTTAATTTATTTTTTAATTTAAAAATTAATCATGCTTTCCCTTTTACCTATTGTTAGTGAGTAATTTTTGGTGAGTTAACAATCATATTTTTGTTGGTCGGTGGAGGTTGATGTATTTTCGTGGGTTTCAAGATTTTTTATTAGGTTTTAGCTTCCTTGGAACATGTGTCTCGCTCGTATCAATATTTAATTCATGAAGACTACGAAGGGAGGTCTTGATGATGGCACTTGTGGGGAAGTTAATATGTCTATGGTGGAATTTATTTTGGAAACCTATGAGGGGCTTATAAGTGAGCAGGGTGTCAAGTAGTCTAAACCAAGCTATAAGGAAATTCTTAGTTTCAGATAATGATTTGCCAAAACTCTATTGAGTTCTTAGTTTCAGAAGATGGAAGCAATTTGTAACTTAAAGGCGAAGGACTCGGAATATTCAACATCATTGAAGTTGTAGAACCCAAAGGAAGAAAAGGCGGTAAGGGTCTCTATTTCCCCAAGATAATCTCCATTTATCCCACTCCAGAGATGTTACTAGTCATAAGGAATGAATAAAATAGGCTTTAAATTTTTGCTATATTTTTTGTCTACCTAGACAACAATTTTTTTCTATCTAGGAAGTCTTTTTATGATTGGACTAAAAAATTTTGGGCAAGAAAAATGGGCATGCATGTTAACTTCTACACAATGTTGCAGAAAGAAATTTTGTTATTTTATTTTCAAAATTCATGGAATGCAAGAAAGGGTGGTTAGAAAAGAGTTTTAGAATTTAGGATAGTAAGCTCTTAGGGTTATTCCTTGGTCTATAGAGGCTAGAATTGAGGAGGAGGTGGCTAATTTAGCCCCAAGGTGGCTTGAAATTAAATATGTGACCCCTCATTTTTGGAAATTTATTCTAAAATATTTAAATCCATTAGGCAATATTTTACAAATTGAGGAAACTAGAGTGACTCTTTCTCATTTAAATGTTAAAGATTCTTAATTTCTCTTCTTCTTGAAGTTGAAATTCTACAAGTTTTATGTATTTAAATGGGTAATAGTGTGGTTAATTGTGATATTGAGTTATTAGGAAGTTTAAATTCTTTTTATGTAAAAACTATTGTTAGGAAGGATTGTCCTAAAAATTTAAAGAAATCAATTGGAGTTTTTAGAAAAGAAGAAATTGTTCCTCACAAATTTATTTCACAAAATGTCATTGTTGAAAAAGATTCCATAAATCCTAGTAATTTATCTTTGAATACTATGGATATTGATAATTAGGTGGATGGAATTAGGGTAAAATAGAAAGGTAACTCGTGTTCCCCTAATTGTGAATCTCCAAAGCCTAAGCGTAATATTTCCTTGAATAGTAAGGTTAATTCATTGAATTACCCATTATTTGAATGAGACTTTGTTGTCATTAAATCTAAAATAGCCTTGCAAGTGACAATGATAAGGATAAGGATAAGGATAATAGTGCTAAAGAGGTAATCAAGACTCTATGGAAAAATGCTTAGCAATTGGCCTTAGAAAAGATAATTTCCCAAGTAGTAGAGGAAAGAAAAAAATTCTTAGATTCCCCCCAAATGTTGTTAGGCATAGATCCCCTAGATGATTCTTTGGACACTTGAGATAGTGATAAACTAGAAATTCAAAAGTTTCTTATTGACTATAGTTGTTGCAAGTATACATTGTTGGTGTTGTCGTTAATTTCAACAGTCTATTATCGATGTTGTCATTAATCTCAATAGTATGGAGATTATGTGTCAGAGTTGTTGAAAGGATGTTAGTGTTGTCATAGTATGGATATGATATCATTTGATGTCTTATTGATGTCAACCCTAGTGTGGAAAATGTTGGTGTTGTTGGAAAGTGTTGCAGATGTAGATGTGTTGAAGAAGTGTTTGTAATGTGTCTGTAATGATGCTGATGTAGTTGGTTCACTTGGTGTTGCAAGTATTTGCAGTGGTATTATCATTGATGTCAACAAGCCTTGGTGTTGTCATTGGTGTCAATTGTATGAGCAAGAGATTATTACAAGAGTGTGAGAAGTTGGTATTGATTTGGTGTTGTTACTAATGATGCTTTGATTAGTTTCATTATGTTTTCATCAGCAAGTTATTGGTGTCAACCTCTAGTGTTGCTTTGATAAGCTTTTATCTATGGATGTATGGTGGAGTTGCTATATTACAGTTGGATTGGTGGTGATGAGGAAGTACTGAAGATGTTGATGATATGCTTTTGGTTCTTGGTTTTTGAGTACTTTTGATAAAATTGAATAAAAAGAGGGAATCGTGTGTTGCAGTGGTGTTTTGTGTTGCAGGGTAGCATTCTAATTTGGCTCTACATTTCTTTTGGGTTGAATATTTTCTTGTGCAGTTTGGATATGTTGATCAGAGGTGTATTTAGAATTTGGTGTGTTGGATCATTGTGCAAAGGAAGGTGTGTTCACTAATGTGTGATGTATACATTGCAGAGGTGTCTAGGATAAATGTTCTTGCTCCACATTTCTTTGTTGAGTGGTTTTAGGTCTTGTGGATCTAGAAGTATGTTGATAGTGTGTATATCTTTCTTCAGATGAAGTTGTTCATGGTTTGGTACTTTGGAAGTCAGTTTCTTGAGTTACAATGTATGATAGAGTTGTTTGAGTGTATTTGGTGTTGAATGCACAAGACAATTGAGAGGGGGGTGAATTAGTTGTACTTTTAAACTTCAAAACCCTCACAAACATGCAAATCCACATTCATTCAATTAACCCTTAATATGTTATAATGATTCAACATGAAAAGCAAGTAACATAAACTTAAACATATTAAACACCATGCATAAAAGAACACCAAATTTATGTGGAAAATCGAAGATTGGAAAAACCACAGTGAGGATTAGCTCGCAATATAAATTAATATCAATGCCAAATACAAAGGGCTCACTGTTGGAGGGCTCACTACCCAAAGAAATGAAGTTACTCCAATTAATGAAGACATTCTTAAGGGGGATATAAAAGGTAACTATAGTATATTATGTGTTAACAAATGGGCTAACTTGAACATGAAAGTAAATTTTATGTAGAAAAAGCTAACCAAACTTGAAGAATAAATGACTAAAATTGTAAATTTGAGTAAATAAATGATAAGTTTCTTTGAAACTAGTATAGTTCTACTTCGAACTAAGATTTATAAAATAAAAATGAACAGTATTGAAAAAAAAAATCTTACTAAGATGAAGATGAAAGAAAAAATGGTCAAAGAGGATGGTACTACTATTAAAATAGATTAATGGAGTGATACACTAGAATTTCTATCTAATGAATGGGGAGCTTCGACAAGCCTCCATGGATTAATTTATACTATATGAATTTTATTTCTTTTATATTTTTCTTGTTACTATTTTGAGTTGTGGTGTTCTTGTTATTGAACTTATGCTACTCTAGAAATGTTTTGATGGGTTTTATGTAAAGGACTTGGTACCTAGTTTCTCTACTTAATATCAAAAATATCACACAACACCAACAACTTTTAGACCCTTAAAAATTTACTATCAACCATCAATTTTGGACACCATCCCCAAAACACCTTTATAATTATACAAACACAATTTGAGATCATTGTAGATACAATTTTTGCATGTTTTTCAAAGAAGTCACATCATATGTTGTTAGATATGTGTTGTACATTGTCAAAGACTATATAAGATCGAAATTAGTTTCTTTATATACCATCAACATTGAAAATCACTAATGACCATTGAACACAATCATCAACCATCATTGTCCCTTGAAAACCAATCACTAACAATATTTTTTTACACATACTCCTTACATAACATCTTGTAGTGACTAATGTGCCACTAGAACCACCTCAAATAGGACCCACTATCCATTTTCCACTTAAGCACCACCAACCATCACATATATGCTAGTGTATTAGTCTCAGTCCACTCATGTGACACCTAATCTCTACTTGTGGGCCACTAGTATAGTGTTATATGTCATTTTTGGCACTTGAATGACACTTTTAGTGAAATACTAATAACTTTCAACCGTGCTTAATCCAATTTCTTCTGCCTATAGTCATTGGGAAGCCCATTCAAAGAATATAATATGGTTTACTCTATTTTTTGAATTTCTCCTATTTTCACATACTTCTCTATGTTCACTCTCTTACCAATTTGTACTCCTCAACATGACAAAATAAAGCATAATATTTTTACTTCTAAATAGAAATTCATGTGAAAAATAAAAAATACTTCAAATTATTACTAAACTTTGTAAAAATTCATTACTAGTTTTTTTTGTATTGAATGAAGTTGAAATTATACAAATAGAATAATAAAAAATTCAATCCAACAAAGGGACTGAGAAAGAAGGAACTAAGAATAGTATTTCAAACAATAACTTAAACTCAGTTAGACTACTATAATAACCTAGTTGCTAGTAAGTAGCCAACAAAATAGCTTGTAACACGAACAAAGCAACAACACAAAATATTTGAACAGACAACTCCAGTAATGGTTTACAAATACAATAACCCAGCTGAAAATTAGCCAAAAGTACAATAGTGGATTCAAACCAATTAGACTTTAAATTTAAAACTTCACCCCATGTAGTTGTAGAAAGTGATGTATAATCTCGTCCAGCTTCTTGTTGAAATCACCATATTTGAGTCCCCTCTCTCACTACAAGCATAAAATAATAAATTGCAACATGATGTTAGAGTAAAATATTAGAATGTGTATTTCCTGATGCAAGATGTGATTTGAAAACACTACTAAACATATGTTTTTCCAATGATGCAACAAAATACACTATCTCATAGTATCTACAATTAAATTATTATGAACTATATAAACAAATAATGCTTCTTTTCATCATAATGCATGACAAAAAACTGCAGGAATCTGACCAAAAATTATATTCCACTTTTTTCACTTTAAAATAGTCCTGAAAAATGTTTTATGCTTTCACTTTACTGATAGAATGGGCATTTAGTTATTTGGAGCTCCAAATGCTTTAATCTATCCCCTAAAGGAAACTTATGATGCATGAATTTCCAAGCCAAAATTTGAGAATTAGCTTCAACCTTGGATTTCCAAATTTGAGCACTAAGACTTCTCTGTTTCTTCTCTTAAAACCTACATTTTCATTTGATGTTAAGTCTTGGGTTTAATTTCATGTTTGAAAGAAGCTTAAAGTAGATCTTCTTCAGGGGGAAACATAAGAAAGGAATTTTTCAATCCACAACCAATCCTTGAAGAAGCTACAATGTAGGGAGGTGCAAATTTTCATAAGGAGCTCTATAGGAACCAATGGTTTCACAAAAACCATGAATCCTTTAAACCTATTATTTAGATTAAAGACATCCTTGGTATCATGCTAGCTATTCCAATCCAAAGAATCAAAGTTCCAAATATCATTAAACTAATTCACTCCTTTTTTAAAAAAATTAGAGAGAGTGTTTAGGAAAGTTGATATCAAGTGGTTATCTATGATATTGAACGAGTTTGTTCCACAAAATCGAAGTAGCAAAGTTGAAACCATGTTGTAAAGAGTTACTTCTCCAATTTAGAAACTTGCAGACTTATTTCCAAGCCTTCCAAATAGATTGCAATGGGAAAGAAGCTTTAACATGAAAAAACTACGCAAGAAGGATTTTATCCTACCATCCCACATTTTACCACTTATTATTCATAGTAGCCTAAGAAATATGATGCCTAAACAAAAATTTCCATTTCTTTTCTCTTGACATGACTCTTATTACCCACTTAGCACATAAGCAAGTCCCTTGAGTCTTGGAATCCAAAATGCCCAACCCCCTTTACATTTAGGTTGTATACATTGTAGCCAAGAGGAGTCCCTAAAACTCATTTTTTCATCCCAGCTTGACCACAAAACTTAACAAATGAGTTTGTTTAAGTCTTAATAGCCTCTTTTGGAGGGAGTCTAATAGGAAGAGTAATAAACATGGGAGGCCAAAAATATCCAATTTATGACTTGTATTTTTCCAGCTAAAGAAAGGAATTTAGTTCCCCAATTAAAGATTTTATTTTTTAGTTTGTTGAGAAACCAATTCCATATATCATAAAGTGTGACCCCTAATCCAAACAATATACCAAGATACCTTGTAATTTTCCCATGTTTTATTTGTTTCCATTCCTTAGGAATCCAGTCTAGGGCTGAATCATACTTGGTCATTATGAATTCAATTTATGATAAGCCAATTTTGAGCTTGAAACCTCAATAAACATTTAAAGCCTTCTAAACAGTCTTGATTTTAGATTCAAAATTTTGAATAAAGAGAAAATTGTCATCAACAAAGTGTGAATTTAACACAACCACATCAAGTTAGGAATAGAAATACCCTTAATCATATTCATATGATTGTATTTTTCCAGCAAGTAACCAAGAGCATCAGTAGCTAGAACATAAAGGAATGGTGACAAAGGGTGGCCCTATCTAATTGACCATTGTAAAGGAAAAGTGTTAGGCAAGGAACTATTTATCACCAATTGAGCATTCACCTCATTAAATAGAATTTGAACATGCTTACATAATTTGAGATTGAATCCCAACCACTGCAACATCTTAAGAATAAAGCTCTGCCTCATCCTATTGTAGGCTTTATCAAAATCAAGCTTTACCAACAAAGCATTTTGTCATGTTTGTTGAGCCAACTCACTAGTTTCCCACACCAATATTAAATTATCAAGGATAAATATACCACTAAAAAACCTTGTTTTCTTTGGTCTAACAATCCTTATTAATATTTGGAACCAACGACCCTTACAAGTTCACTTCCAAATATACTAGATAAAAATCATCCTTAATATGTTGCCATAAGGTTTGGTAAAACTCAATTGATAACCCATCAATCCCTAGGCTTTTGTTTAGAGCCATAGAAAAAATACCATGTTCCAACTCTTCGATGGAGAGGTCACAATCAAGAAAATGGTTGTACTCTTGGTCCACCTTTCTAAGAATGGCTCCTTGAAAGATATTTTCTAATATCAATTGAACATCATTCCAATGAGATTCCTCTCTAAAAAAATTCTCATAAAAGTCTTGGAATTTGAATTTGATCTCTTGGGGGTTTGTATAAATCTTTCCATTCTCATCTTGAATTGATCCAATATACTCATTTTTATGATTATAGTTTAAGTAGTAAAAAAAAACTTATAACCTTTGTTACCCTCTTTACACCAATGTAATCTAGCTTTGTCACTCCTTGTCCCTTGTACATATCAAGTTTATGAAGTTGAGTTTTAATAGTGGCTATGGAAGTTTGAATATTAATGTCATCTAGATTAAGGTTAAGTAACCTCCTATTCTTCCCTATCTTTCCTTGTAGAGATTTTTCTTTATGTCTTCGATGCCAAGCCACTCTCTTACCAAAAACACATAAGAAATCCGCACATTGGGAAATAGCAACCTACCACCATTCCCTATAAGATTCGCCTTCTTTCGGCTTAGGGATGGAGTTCCAAATTCCAACCAAAGCATCAACACAAGAGGGTATTTTAAGATGGAAAGTATTAAGTTTAAAGTGCAACTAAGAATCCTCCTTGATAACACTCTCTGAAAACTCCCAAATAATAAGAGTGAACACCAAATATACATATTATAAAAATCTAGATACAAAGCTTTTGAAAACATAGATATAAATACAATACCCAAATTAAATACATCCACATAATATATCACCTAACATGATAAATACTAAAATGATTCAACTACATTAAAGTATTTCAAACTAATTTAGTACAATAAATTAGATCAAATGGATTTATAGAAGCCTCAAAATAGAAAACTACAACTAAATGATGTGTAATATATAATATTCTAATTTCCTTTATGACTAAATGAATAAAAACAAAACTATCTAAGATAAAATTATCCTAAATATATAATATTATGCATTCTTATCAATATCTACTCAAAAAATAATTCATTACTTTCCAATCATGTTACTCAAATCTCTAAAATCCCTTAACTACTCTTAAAGATCCAAGATTTTGTCCATCTATTTTTTTCATCATGAGATCACTAGTTTCCAGGAAGTATCAACAAAAACATCTCTAAAAGAATATTAAAATTGCAAAGGATATGATTTGGGCAGCTTAAGTAAACATAAAACCAAATAGAGATTATTCTACTACATTAGATTATAACTCCCTTTATTCTAAATATACCATGAGCCATTCAGAAAAGTATGCTTACTTATCCTGTCCCTCCATTGTAAAAAATAAACTCCCCATCTAGATCAAAATCAAGTTTCAGGGGTTGCAACGTCTTTGACCATAGCCCAATAATATATTTCTCTTTTTTTGTTAAATTAATTTAGTATCCAATGAGCTAGTAACATTCATTTTTATTTTATTTGTTTTATATTTTTTGCTGTAATAATGGGCGGATTTTTGCCATTTTTAATGTCTTAATGTCTTTCCCATCAAAGTGAAAGACTTTGGAGATTATTAATCTAACCTTTACTCCAAACTCCTCACCCAATTCCATGTTTTTTAAGTAATTTCTTCAATGCTCAATTCAATATTACTTAAAATATTACATTTTAACTTCAATTAATTTTAAACTGATCATACTGATAAAATATAGTAATACTTAGTTTTATAAGTGAGCATTCATTGAGTTTGGAGAGTTGTTTTACATCTAGCAATTCTAGGGAGATTTGTTGGACTGAACAATAGGTACATGTTTCCCTCATTATTTTTGAGAAATGTTATTGTTTTGTGTTTTTTTTAGATTGTAAGAATTGGGTAGTCCTCCCTATAAACTGCAATATGTCTTGTAAATTTTTTTCACGTGGCCAGAAATTGATACTAATGACCGCCCTCACGGTACCGAGGATGGAGGAGACTAAGCGTCATGACTACTTACTTTGCAATGGATGCTTTAGCCAATTGAGTTGAACCCTGCGCTAAATATTGTGTTTTTAGTTTTAGATATTTAAATTAAATCTAACTTTTCCGTTTCTTTCGCCGTGAATTATTTTAATGTCATAGAATCATTTTTGAACATATTCTGTAAAATAAATAGAACATAATTGAAAGAGGTTTACTCTTATATGTAATTATTTCATGTTAAAAGATCAATTCTTCAATACATGAATCTTGTTGAGTTGAATGCCCACTACTCATTTTAATCTTTAAGCGGTTATAACTATTCCCACAACTTAGAATAGTATTTTACTTGATTTGTGTAGATGTTTTATCAAACATTTGAATCTTGTATGTCATTGTTTAACATGAGATCTAGTCTAGCTAATATGCCGTCTTTTTCTTTGTTGGGGCCTTCCTTAAGTATGGCATGGACATGCTTTTGCCTAATTTTTAATTGATTCCCCAGAATCTGCAATGAAGGTAAATGAAATTCTGGGATGAGTTCTAGAGGCTACATATAGTTCAAATGGTTGGCTGTCATGAATCTACTAGCAAATTCAACACTACTAAACCACATCTTCATTTGAGGATGAGATCACCATCTGGTTACACTGGCTCAGTACCTTTCCTTTAAGTGTCCCTTTGGCATAGTTCAAGTTTGTTTGCACCCCCTCCATATTAAGACTGAAAAGGAGGACCATCTTACTTTTAGATGCTCTCATTAATATGAAATTAAGAGTTGATTTTTTTGTCTCTTCACAAACTCATATAACTCTCTAGACCTTCATAGTTTATGACGATTATATATGTTTAACTACATTCTTTTGAGAGATGTTTGATCTCATCAACATCTAGCCAAAGATTTCACTTCCTGCAACATGAGTCCACCACACTTGGGATGTTGTTCTACTGATTTTCTGGGAGTAGGGAAAATGGTCAATGTAAAAGCTTTATTAAAATTGAGTGACATCAAAGATGGTTATTTTCATATTATTTATCTTTATGCACACACTATATTTTTGTTTTGTGTTTTGAACGAGCAGGTTATTGCTTTACTCCCATTTATTTTTAATATATTTTAAATCTCTTAGAATAATTTGACCTTTTCAAATAATATTAATATCATAATCATTATAATGCCTTTAAGATTATTTATATTCTTGTTCACTTGATTGATTCATTTTTAACATTTTATGAACATTTTATCAACTCCACCCAAATTTCAATCTTGTCCCCTAATTTTGACAATCGATGATAACTCCCTCAATTGTTCTTGATGAGCAACTAGAGGTTAATTGCAATTGAGGCGGGATCAAATAATGATGTTCACAAGATGACTTCATAATAGCAATCAAATATATACAATCAAGTGATCTTAGCATGAAGTTTTTTGACTTTATTATCCAATAGACTAGTCATGGTAGATCCCACTTAATTTTACATTTTTTTCAAGCAAAGCTTTAAATTTTTTTATAAAATTAAATTATATTTTAATTATTTTATAATGATTAATTTAATTAAAAATCATAAAATCAAAATAAAAAAATGCAAAGTCATGCATGCACTTTTTTATTTTATATTATAAGTGCATTGGATGGGTAACTTTAGTTAAGTTAATAATATTTGTGGTAATGTGGACCCTAAGGGGTACCATCAAATTAAATTAATTATTTTTAAAGAATTGATTGATGTTGTAAAGGGTCAATTCATTAATATATAAAAATAAAGTGTCTAAACGTGTGAAAAGTTGAAAAGTTTGACAAAATAATATAAAGTGGGAGTTATATCAAATAGGTGTTTCAAGTAGTTGTGTAAAGGGTAAATACATAAAAGGGAATATTTTTCAATGTATAGGAATTCTTCTCCTTCCCATACTAGAGACTACAATAAGTTTTAATTTATTTGTGTTTTGAGTTACATATGAGTGAAATATATACTTAAAAAATATAAATAAATTTTGTAATGTTTTATTATTATTTTTAGCAAACTTTGTGCTGTTAGAATTCAACTGTGGGCTTTGCATCAAACATGCATAAGAAATATTAATTGAATTTCTAGTTATTGATTTAAATGTATATTTTCTATTTATTAAATATCTATTTCACTTGTATGAAAAGAGGATGAAATTACATATATTATTCTTTTTTAAGGAACTATAGATAGTCATTTGCATCTATTTTATTTATGATTTTTTCCATCTTTCCTCTTTGAGTTTTGTGTTCCATTTATACATTTCAGTAAAAGTACACAAAAATCCATAAATACTTCCATCAGAAAGGCCACTACCCCTATCAAATGTAGAGAAATATTGTCAATTCAATGACAATTTTTCCAATTATTTAAAGTACTTATTGTTTTCCATTGGGAAAATCATACTAATTTTTACAAATGTTATAATGGCAAGTTTACTTGCTAAAAATTTTTTTATGATTCTATTGGGAGTTGAATTGCCTCGTGTATTTAATTTTCAAAAATTTGAAGGTACCTCCCTTGGGATGGAGATTGGCCACTTTATTGAAGATGAACACTAGAAAATGCTCATGAAGTAGCCTAAAATAATGGCAAAATAGATTTTTACTAGCAATGATGCTAAGGAAAATGTCTCTCTTTATACCCATCTTCAAGGAGAACCCAATCAATGAAGTTGTGGTTGATCTAAGGAAATTCTTAAATTTTTTTATGAATTCATGCAAGTCAAAAAAATGTGCATTTCAAAACATGCATAAGGAGGAGAAAGTACAAAATAAGAGAAGCTAGATGACAATATTCAATATAATCAAGATAAAATCCTTGAGGAGCAACAAAGTAGAAAAGAGCAAGAATAATTTTTTGATAATTTTTGGACCATGAGATGTCCATTTCAACCTCACTTTTAGAGGCATCTAGAGAAGTATTGGTTCAACTAGTCATTCCAATAGAAGAGTCTTAAGAACAACTACTAAGAATTTTTAGTGTCTCATGTTGTTAATATCTCAAATGTCAATTTGAAACATAATTAGTACACTCATTAGAATAATGTGAGTGTGACACATTCTATGAAGGAACCAAGTTGTTATAAAACTTTTTCCCCAAAGTGAAAATAAAGTTATCAAAGCATTAAAAGGAGATGGAAAATAAAAGATAATATAATCTTTTGGTTAAAATGGATATTAATGAAGAATATTTATGAAAAATATTTTAAAAGAGAAGAATAATTGTATTTATTAAATAATAATTAATAGGAAACCTATGTGAAAGTGTGTGATGGTTTGAAAACCAAACCTTAAGGCTTATATAAAGCATTTATATGAGACTTGGAAGGGGTATGGAGATCACTTAAGGAAGAAGAAGGTGGTTTGGCGAGTCATGGGCACTAGAGAAGGGGGCACATAGAGTGTGTCCAACTTGAGGTATAGAGTACACAAGTGAGATTTTCCTAGCAAGGGCCTTGATATATTTGCATGATGCATAATCACACACTATTTTTTTACACAGGTTCTTCATAGTGTGTCATACTTATGAGGAACAAGACTATTGAAATCTTCTTAGGGTGAGAGTGACCTATCCAAGAACTATGATTTATATAAGTAGTGAACTTATTCAAAGATATTTCAATTATAAATGAGATGGATTTTATTCAATTAAATTCTTGTAAGAAGTTATTTGTTTCTTTTAATCATATTCATATTGTTAGATGTCAATTTATATATTAATAATGGTAATATTGATGTGCTTAAGTCTTAAATTAGTTGCCATTGATAAATAAAAAATTGTTGTATATATTATAATATTTAAACTTAAATCATAACACTAATTTCATATAAAATTAACTTTTTATATATTAATCTATCCAATTGTATAGTTGAGGAAAAGTAGCATTACACAAGTAGTATTCGTATTCTTTATATTTATGGTAAAAAATGTGAATGCATGTGTGTTTTCCCACCCTTGTCTCATGTATTTATTATGAACATAATGAAAACCATGATATTGGTGTTGATGATATCATTTCAAAATTAATTTTCTCAACACATAAACAATCATGTTTAGTTTTATTACTTTGACTACTCCTTTTAAATAGTTTTCTTTTGTCTACAATTTTGGCTTGTCTTTCCTATTTTAATTTTGTTTTGTGTGTTTATGTTTATAATAAATTTCAATAGCATGATATGTGTCAATGAAGTTATACCACGACATTCAATGCCAACCGTACTTAGTCAAACAATTTGTAAGTGTGTTGTATCAAAATACAAACATGATCGATCAAATAATCTCACACATCCCAAATCCACCAAACACAAATATTCCTCATTCATAACCATACATGTCCAATCAAAAGAGCACACATGTCCCAAATCCTCCAAACATAAATGTTACCCATTCATCATCATATGCATCTAATCAAACAAACACACATATACCTATAGTGTAGAAAAATGCATCCCTTTACATTTTCACACTTGTTTGGGCCCTCCCTACTAAAATTAGGTGCATTTGTGCCTTAATTGGTCCTATTATGCATCCACAAACCTAATTAAATGCATTTTTCTAAGGATAATCATGACATTTAGCAAATGATGGCAAATCATAATTCAATGTTTGAGGTTATGTGTTCCAAATCTAGTGATCTGGGACTCATACGCCACCTTTGGTGTATGGGTCCCACCTAGGTCTTGGGGCATGATTTTAAATGTTGCATTGAACTTAACATTTCTTAGAGTTTGTGTCCTAGGTTTAATCCACTAGGACTCATACGCCCAACCTAGTGTATGAGTCCTGCTTTGACTTGGACCTATTTTAAATTAAATTCTTAGTGAAATTTTATTATCCTACATCTAATGTCAATTTGTAGTGTTGTAATTTTGAGAAATTTGGCATAAACAAGTATAAATGCAAGGTTATTTCACATAATTTATCCTAACAAGCAATCTAGTAATCTAAGAAATTTTCATATATGAGAGCAAGTTTATGAGATAAAGAGCATTCAAGAGCAAATCATCAAGCATTTGGAGTAGCATTCAAGATTCAAGCATCATGTCAAAGTATTCATGCATCATGTGTATTTTTGAGCTAACATTTGTGATGTAGGTTTTTATGATTCAAGCAAGCATTCAAAAAAAATATCTCATATTAAGATCAAGAGTCAAGATCCACATTTATTAGAGCCATTTCACACAATTTTTCATCCTTCATTTCAATGGTTTGGTGAGTTGCAACATTGCATTTTTTCATTCATCATTCTTTCATGCTATTTCATTTCATTTCAAGGTTTAATTACCAAAATAGGGTTTAACCAAGGCAAACCCCTATTCCCTAACACAACAACATTTTTCCCTCTTGATGTGTGATTGGAAATTTAGGTGAATTAGAGCTTTAAGATCCTTTGAATACAAAGTTGCAAAACTTGTCAAGAAGTTGTCATCTTCATGGAAACTCACCTACAGGCCAAAATTCAAACTTTTTAGACTTGAAGATTGAACAAGAAAAAAGCTACAGAAGATCACCAGAGGCCATAGAAATACCATTCAAACTCTAATACTAAGACTAAATCACCCCTTTGGGTGTATGAGTTCCAATATACCCTTCTTTTCTAGTTTTCTATAGATCCTGAACAGCTACCAGCAGATTCCTATAGTAGTACTAAATCACCCAGCTTGCTATATCAATCCCAGTGTACTTCAAAAAGTGGAACTTTAGAGTTTAAAATCTTGCTTGGAATCCATTAGTTTACTAGGTTCCTTTATGTCTTATTTTTGTTTGTTAATTTGATTCAATGCTTTCAAGTTTCTAGGGTTTTATGCATAGAGTTTGTATTTCTCCTTTGAAGCTTCATTTAATGGTGAACCCCCATTTAATCACACCCAAGGAAACCACCCCTAATCCTTCCCTCAATTGAGTCACTTGGTTGAGGGATCTTGGTTTCCTAATGAAATAAAGAGTGAAATAGGTCCCTAAGTTCCATCTCCCAAAAGGTGTAACACTCTATTCCCTTTGGTTCAATACCAAATCCCCCAAATACCAAAATTCCTCATTCATCACCACAAAACATTACAAACTACTCAAATGATCCTTTCATGGTCTAAACTTCCACACCTTATGTGCCTCCTAATATTCCATATGATACACAAACACCCAACATAACAAGGAGCACATATAATCCCAACAATTCATATCAATCTCCCAATTCACAAATTCCATCACTTACCATTTCAAAATAAGATTCCACATTCAACTTACCCAAAATGTCCAACATACCCAAAACTTAAAATATTCCACATTATTCACAAACCCTCACATCTAGCATATCCACAAACAAAAGCATCCCCCAACAATAATTCATTTCACAATAATTTCAATCCATTACATTCACTATACCTACACAAACAAATTTCATTCAAATTCAAAAATATCCATATAAAAAATTTCAACACATACCCCAACAACAATTCATTCCACAACAATAATTTGTCCCATAAAATCAAAACACCTCATACAAGCCATACAACCTTATTCTAACATAAAATGTACCTCAACAACAAAGCAATCCCCCAACACCAAAACATCTCATACAACTCATATAATGTCCCTCAAAACATTCCACAAAACCAAAATCTTTCATACAACTCTTCATCCATTCCTCAACACCAAATGTATAATCCAAATAACCAACCACAAAACAACCAACATGATGACTCGGTATTGCAAATTCAAATATTAAACCAAAATATTATCAACATGCAATTGGGACAAACAAAGAAAAGTTATACCCTTGACAACATTTTTCCATATCCATTTGGTAGAAACATAGCTATGATACCCTTCGCTCGTAACTTTAAAATGCATAAATTTGAAAAATATAAGGGAAGAGGTGATCCACAAGAACGCATACGAGAATTTTACATAACATATCTAGAGGCTATATATAATGGCATGTACTTAATGCACCTCTTTCCTCAAAGTTTAGGAGGGAAAGCAATAGAATGATTCTCCCATTTACCACATGGTATCAAAAAATTCTATGGAATTGTAGAAAGGTTTGTTGGTCATTTCTCATACAACATAGAACACAAAGTTACCTTGATCAATTTATATAGCACAAAAAAAAAATCCAAGAGAAACATTTGCATCATTATTACAGTGTTGGAGACATAAGGCTAGAAAATGAAAGTGGCCTATTCTTGAAAAACAATTCATGGATATCTTTGTCCAAAATCAATACTAAAATTATCTTTCACTTAACCATACAATGTGCTAACAACTTTGATGAAATCATAGAAAAAGGGATCACCATTTAGAAATCTCTTATTACTAAGGGACTTGTCAAAATCTATAAGGATAACAAGGATCGTACATCAAATTTTAATGGAAAACATTTCCTATGGGCTAAGAAAAAGAATGTTACCAACTATAGATCATAGATGCAAAGTTTGTACAAAACATATAACCCCCACCAAACAATCACCTTAGGGGGGACAATTGAGTCAATTTTGAACAAGTTAATTCAAACCAATCTTATCAAGCTTCCAAAGCTTAGAAACTATGATGGACCTTAATATAAACCATCATGGTATAATGATAATGATTATTGTGAATACCATAAGACAAAGGGTCAAAAAATACCAAATTGTATGAGGCTAAAGAACCTTATACAAGACCTCATTAATCAAGGAGAAGTTAACATTGAATAAAATCTTGGAGCGTCTGAAAACAATGACTTAGGAATTTACAAAGATTTAATCCCAAACCATGGTAAAGGAGATAAATTTGGTAAAATAAGGGACTCTAACAAAATCAATCACTCCTATGATAATGTAGTAGGACACATCCATGATCTGATAATCACATTGTTGTTGTCACTATATCTTGTAGAAATATTGAGTGTAGAGTCACTACATGATGAGGAAAAGTCACCATTCAAGGAGATCCACCCCAATCGAAAGTATTAACTAAGTTATCACTAGTTGAGTACAACCTTATAGATCATCTTAAAAAAACTCCAGCATAAATATCCATGTTAGAGCTTCTTAGGATCTCTGCAGTGAATAAGGAAGTCTTAGACAAGGAATACCTAGAATCATCTATTCCCACTAACATATAAATTAAGTAATTCCAAGCCATATTAGGACATATCACATCTAGCCATTGTCTATTATTCACTGAAAAATATATTCCTTCCAATACATGTCACAACCATGTTTTACATCTAGAAATCTTTGTCCACAAACATAAAATAAAAATATTCTTGATAGATGGTAGAGAAGGCTTGAATATTTATACTCTAAAACTTGTTAAAAATTTGGGATACTCCAAGGGATTCATTGAGAAACAAAAGGTAATTACTATTAGAGCATATGAGGACAATGAGCATAAATCAGAGGGAACTACTAAAATTCCTATTTAATTGGTCTAGCTTTTACAAAAACAATCTGTCAAGTCTTGGAGCTTGATTTACCATACAACATCCTCACAAGATGCCCATGGATACATGTCATGCAGGTTGTTCCATAAACCTATCATCAATACATCAAATTCCCTTACAATGAAACCAAAGACACCATTTATGGGACCCTCAACCTTTCCATTATTGTAAGAACTTGGAAGAAAATTATCAAAAAATACTCCAAGTTCCTATCAGTGATATTGCCTCACACTCACCATCCTACATTGATCCATCAACATTATCCTTATCATCCACCATTTACAAAATCCTTCTAGAAATCAAGGTACCAATAGAAGACAATAGTTGAGGAGATTGTGAACTTAAACAATCTTTTTATGTAGGACAACTTTTATCTTCTCCTAAGACATGTTTAAAGCCATAACACATAGACAAAACAAATTCTACTATCAAATTTGAGGCTAATATTTTCTCCAGGTGGGAAGAGATCAAAAAATAGGTCATGGACGAAGATATCTCTAAATGATTGTACCAAGATGAGAAAGAACAAGGTACTCTACTAATTGATCAAAATAGAAAGGTTTCCAAATCATTAATAACATGGGATTCATAGGCCATGGAGGTTGTGGTCTAAACCAACAAGGAATAAGAGAACCCATTATTCTAGAGAAATGGTAGAAATATCAAGAGTTGGGGTATGGTTCATTAGATAATGCTACTCCTAACATCAAGAGTATCCCTAGTGAGGCAGTTGGAGTTTCCCCCATGGTTAATACTTCTAAAGATTATACCATCAAGGACTCTCCCATGTGCATCACAAAACTATTTGAGAACACATCCATCAATACCATCATGACCTTATCATTTACATCACCTTCACAAGATAATGGCCTTCAACTTTTTAACCCTCAACTCATTGATTGGGACCAACAACAAACACCAATTCTGAACTTATTCAAAAATGATGATGCTATTGCAAAGTTTATGGGACTTAGAGATGGAATACCTCCTAGAGATCAAAAAGAAAGATTTGATATAGATCTTGATTTGAAATCATACTTTGGGGGGAAATTCATATCCTTTATCCACAAAAGTGAAAATATAAAAATAAAAATAGAATTGACCCTAGTGAAAACCATAATGTGACACTTTTGGATCATGAAAAAGTAAAAATAAAGGACATATCCAAAGGTGAAAACCTCTCTGAGGTGCTTGATGATGAAGGATTCGACCTCCCTAGTATCACTAAGCATCAAGAAAAATCAATAGTACTAGTAGAAGACTCAGAGAAAATTAATGTTGGAATTGTCAACACTCCTAAGATCACATTCTATGCACATCATCATTAGATCCTGAAGAGAAACAAAATTATGCATCATTCCTAGAGGAACAAAAAATAAACTTTTCTTGGTCCTATGTTGACATACTTGGACTAGACACAACATTAGTGGTCAATCACTTGATGGTATATCTAGAGGAAAAACTATTTAAACAAAAGCTACGTAAGATGCACCCACAAATGTTAAGCTACAAAAAAATTTAGAAGTTGGTTTCATAAGACCAATTGATTATCCATAATGGGTATCCAATATAGTACATGTTTCCAAGACTACTAGGGGCATACACATATGTATAAATTTTAGGGATCTCAGTAAATATTATTCTAAGGATGACTTTCCATTTCCTAATATAGACAGCATAGTAAATTTGACAGCAGGTCATGAGATGCTTTCCCTCATGGATGGTTTCTCAAGATATAACCAAATTCGTATAGCACAAGAGGACAAAAATAAGACAAATTTTACATACCCTTTGGGTACATATTGTTGTAATATCATGTCATTTGGTCTTAAGAATGTAGGTGCAACATATCAATGAGCTATGACTGTGAACTTTCATGACATGTTTCACAACATTATGGAGGACTATGTAGATGGAATCCTAGTAAAATCAGTCACAAGGAAAGGGAATCTAGAGGTACTAGCACATATATTTGATAGATTGGAGAAGTATCAAGTGAGTCTTAATCCAAGGAAATGTGTATTTGGTGTCACTTCAGGAAAACTATTTGGATACATTATATCCCGTAGAAGTATTGAAGTGGACCTTGCAAAATTCAAAGATATTATTGATATGCCTCCTCCAAAAACTCTAAAGAAACTTCATAGTCTCCAAGGGAAGCTACAATCCATCAAAATATTTATAGCACAACTAGCAGATAAGTGTCACCCATTTACTTATCTCCTATACAAGGATGTCACATTCAAATGGGATGAGAAATGTCAGTAAGCCTTCCAACATCTTAAGGATTACCTAACATCACATCCAATATTGATGCCTCTAGTTCTAGATAGACCATTGATCTTATACATATCAACTATATCAGGAAAATTATGCACTCTCTTGGCACAACATGATGATTCTGAGAAAGAGAGAATGATTTATTACATTAGTTGAACATTAGCAGGCTATGATCTTAATTACACTCTCATTAAGTGAGCATGTCTAGTAGTCATATTTACTTCACAAAAGCTTCAACAGTACATGCTCAACCACCAAATTGAGATTATCTCTAAGGTAGATCTATTGAAATATCTATTATCCAAAACAACACTCACAAGTCACATGGCTAAATGGGTCATGATAGTAAATTTAACATAGAGTATGTAGATAGGAAAGGAATCAAAGAGAAAATCATAGCGGATCAGTTAGTTGAAGCACCATTATATGATGGCAATCCTCTCATATAAGATTTTCTAGATGAAGCAATCTTCACTATCACTCCTAAAAGTCAATGGAATTTATACTTCGATGGATCACATGCCCAACATGGTTTAGGGATGGTAGTCCTATTTATCACTACTCAAGGTGATTACATACCAAAGGCATATCATTTAGTATTTCCATGTACAAACAACATAAATGAGTATGAAGTGCTTATTACAAGACTAAGAATGGATATACAATGGAAAATCAAAGAGTTATAGGTCTATGGTGATTCACAGCTAGTGGTTAGACAAGTTAATTATGAATACCAAACAAAAGAAGACAAATTTCTCCCATACATGATAATGGTTGATAGTTTCAAACAATATTTCACTACCATCTCATTTGAGTGAATACCTAGAGTCAATAACAAGGCTGAAAATGTTATGGAAACTATTGGGTCTCTCTTATAAATGTGTCATAATATTTTATTGTTGAGAAATTATTGGTTCCAACATGCGAGGTCCCCAAATTTAAATTTGTGTGTGAAATTGTTGGTCCCAATTCCCCTTGGTACCATGAAATTTACACTTATCTATAAAATGGTACCATACCACCTAACCTTACCATAAACCTTAAGAAAACCTTTATATGTTGATCATCTCACTTCACCATCCTTGGTGACACCCTTTATCGAAAGAGTCTCGATGGTACATTGCTTAGATTTCTTAACTTAGAATATGCTAAAACTATCCTATATGAGGTACATGAAGGATTTTGTGGATTACATTCTAGTGTCCTTACCCTCACTAAGAAGCTACTAAGAACAAGATACTATTGGAATACTATGGATCATGAGGCACACTGGTTTGCTAAGAATTGTTTATAGTTTCAACAACATGGCAATCTTATTCATGCACTAGCACAAGATTTTCAACCTGTCACTACAACATGGCCCTTTTCACAATAGGGACTTGAACTTATAGGTAAGATCTCTCCCACATCCTCCAATGGTTAAAAATTCATTATAATTCCATTGAGTATTTTACAAAGTAGATAGAAGTCATCCCCCTCACCTACATTACCAACAAACAAATATATAAGTTTATCCTAAACTATCTAATTTGTCAGTATAGTGTCCCCCACACCATCATCATAGATAACATAACACCCTTCAAAAATTAGGATATGTCAAATATTTTCTCCTAATTTCATATCTAAATCACTTTTCAACGCCATATTACCCCTAGGGAAATGGTCAAGCCAAAGCATCTAATAAAACTATCCTAAAAATTCTCAAAAAGATAGTTAATGACACTAGTTGTGATTGGAACCTCCAACTTAATCCTACCTTATGGGCCTACCATACTAGTATCCAAATGCCTACTAGTGCTACACAATATTACCTAGTTTATGGAACTAAGGAAATATTTCATATCAAGGTCAAAATTCCTTCATTAAGGGTGTCATTGCAACATCTTGTTGACAATGAAGAGTACAAAATATCTAGACTACATGAGCTAGAATTACTAGACAAAAGATGTCTTAGTATACTTAATTGTCTCCAATCTTACCAAAATCATCTTTGTTTTAGTTATAACAAGAAGATCTGAGAAAAAACACTTCCAAGTAGGTGATCTAGTCCTCAAGGAAAATTAGAAGAACCAACTAGATCAAGACAACAAGGAAAAATTTGAACTGAATTGGTTTGGTCATTTATAGTCACAACAAGCTATAGCTTAGGAGCCTATCAACTAGCTACACTTGAAGGTGAGCCCTTACAAGATCCCATCAATATTAATCATCTCAAGCAATTCCACACTTAAAACTGCCAAGGTATCTCATCAAAAAAAAATTAAAAATCCAAAAAAGAAAAAATAGTATAGATAAAAATGACCCTCTAGTGAAAACTAGTTTGGTGGAACTTTATATAGGCACCTTGGTGAAAACCTGGAAGACTTCCTAATGCTTCTAATTGGGTGTGAATGCCACAACTAGGAGGATCATATCAAAAAAGTGTATAAGTGCACATTTGTTACATTTAGTAGGATCTTAAAGTAGGCGCAATTTGGGAAATACATTATCTCTTACTAATAAAATTATTCATTTTCCATTTCAAAATATATGATTTAGACAAAGGATTGTAGTCACTAGTCAAAATATTTTAAAAGACGTGGAATGAAAATAATAACTTGTGAATATTTATTTTCTACCATGTGTGATGCCAATGGTCTAATTTTTTCTAATTTCTTGTTGTGGTACTCAAACTATTGAGTTATTTTCTAAAAGTGATATCACCCTCTAGATTCTAAAGCTCACACATGTATTTATTAAGCATATGTAAAAATACCTCTTAAAGTTATATGGATAGATATTTATTATATGGATGGTTTTAAGGATTTCACTTTAGGTCCTATGAATTTGCCTAAGTAAACAATGAGATAAATTATTAGAGAAATCTATATTGATGGGAATAAATATGTTCTCACAATTTATCTAGGAATAATTTTAAATGAAATGTCCATACAAAATATTTTAGAGAGAGATATAATATGGTATTTTTTTGAAAAGAGTATATGTTGCTTACCTTGCATAAATATGATTAGGTCCAATATATTTTTTATATTTTCTTAACCCAAAGAGCATCTCTTTCTAGGAAAATGATATCTCTATATTTTTTAATATGATTCCATTTGGTAGCATTTGGCTTTATATGAATGATGTGATGTAGTAAGATCCAACCCTCAATCACAAACTCCCAACAACATAAGATTCAACTCAAAAATTGTTTAAACTAACACAAAAAATTTGCAAACAGTTTCATTCATTAACTATTCAGCTTTCCTCCGTATTACATGGAAATCATTACCAAAATGAAAATACATCATATACAGCCATATGGGCTAACATAAACCATTACAAACTTAAATAAGACTAATATAAGTCTATTACAAATAGCAAAGATCAATCACAATTTGACCTCCTTCAATCTATCCCCTTCATGTAGCTTCTAGCGCATTTAATATGCAATCTTCAATGAGAAGTTATTGTTGCAATAAAGCAACAAATTTCAAATCTATTTGCTGCTATCCACACACCTTCAAACCTACAACCAAACATCCTTTCCACCTTCTCCAAGAAAATTCACACCTGCAACAACAACCTACACAATCTAGCCAAGAATGGCTACCAAAACCAAGTCCAAATTTCTTGTAATCTTCAAAAATAGGCTCCCAAAGCTTCTCCAGCAAAAAACCATGACCAAGTTGGGAAGAAACCTCCAAAAATCAATGCCAAAAACATTCCATAATATTAAAAATGTAACTCGTGCCAACTCACCTTAGGTGCCCACTTTTCCATGAATGCTTTTAGGAAGTTTTCAATGCATAATTCAAACTTATAAGTCCCTCCAAATCCACTCCCAAGAATATTTATTATCAATTTTTTCAATATTAGACAATTTTCAAAATCCCCCTAAATTGTCTCCACACCCCAAAATTACAACAAAATAATAAAAAGGGAAATTATTTAATGTTTAACTTAATATAACTTTGCAAATTACCTCACCAAGATAACTACTTACAAAACCTTAGGAAATTGAATTAAAATATTATTTTGGTTAATGCAAGATTGTTGGTCAACCATAGATGCTCTTGCATCATGATGTTTCCAACTTCTCCAATGGAACTACGTGTTCCTTACAAAAGGATAAAGATTTCCCAAGAAAATATACATAGATATATTATTGTTTTCTTTGTATTAATGTCAATATCACCATGTGGGTTGACCCCCCTTATAAATTAATGCTTATATAATTCACAAACCTTTGGGTATTAAAACTATAACAACCAATACAATCCACTATAATGATATATCATTGGAATACAATGCACATAATATTTATAGGCTCATTGAGGTCATTATGACCAACAAGGCTATGAAATTAGTACTAAATAAAATACTTTTAATGTTGCCATGCTTTCTTTATGTTGGATCTAGAATCCATGATACACATTGGACATGAGATACTATAAAATGGGATGACCTCTGCTACTCTATAATTACAATGCTAATTTTGAAATTATTTGGAGCCCATGTGGTTGTTTCTAATATTTGTGGTTTTGAATACAATGCAACATAAGAGTTTTGTAATGGACCTAGATTCACCTAGGTTCACCTCATCCTTTTCTCAAGATCATTCAAATAAGGGTACAATTTGGTAGGAGCTCTACTTAGGAAATTTTCTCACAGAGTTTTCAAGGCATTAGGATTGAGATATTACCTTTTTCCACATATACACATTTTCCTTTGAACCCATACTAAAGTATCTCCACTAGTAATGCCTCTTTTTTCACATTCCCTAATGTTATTAACACATTAAGGATCAATAGACAATATATTAGGGAAGGGAGTTCCTATGTCCACTACTTTGAAGGAAGAGGTAAGGGTCATGGATTCTTAATTTCTAATAGGATATGGTACAATCCATTCAATATTTCAAATTCAATAATAATGGAGTTGAACCATAAAATTGTCAACCCTTTAATAAATAATATTTTCCTCCTATGGATGATGAAAATTTGAATCATGTAAATTAGAAAAAATGCAATGAAAGTACTAATTCATACTCAACAATCACTCAATAAATCTTAAGATCTATTCATGAATAAAATAATTAATAATTTTACCATAGCAAAGACCTTGATTTGCTCTATTTTTTCTTTGATATTTGCTTGAATCCTTGATATGTGGGTTTCTCTTCAAAATAATATAACCATGATAGCACAATGATAATATGATAGCATGACTTTGCAATGATATTGATATATTCCCAAAGATAACATATAGATAAGAGAGCTCAGATGATAAGACATATTGTTAGATAGTGATATGAAATTATGCTCAAGATTGTGTTAGCTTCTAATTCAATCTTAGTAGGGGGTAATGTGTGAGTGAAGGTTTTTATTTATATGCTTCACTTGATATATTATCAATGGTGGAGATTAATTAAAAGAATTAATGTTGGATGAAAAATGATAAGTTAATTAAATAATTAAAATTATTTAATTATTATATATGAAAAGAAGAAATATTAGCTTAATTAAATAATTAAAAATTATTTAATTAATATAGATAAAATAATTTATGAGAAAATGATAAAATGGAAAGATAAAAATGCATTAGTCATTTTTAGGTGTCTACACCTCTTATTGGTAAAACTATTCAATAGAGCAATAGTAACAAATTTTTGACATTCTTGGATTTAGATGGCCTTATTATCTAGGGAAGTTCTCCCATGGTAAGTTTCAATAAGGTAATATCTGTGAGGAATATCATAATGCCTTAAATAATTATCTAGCATCTATATAGCTTATTCATGAGAAATCCAAAAAACTATTAATTCTTTATAATATTATTAAAATTACTACAATCTTACAACCATGACACATGAGTAAAGAGATAAGGAGCCTTTATTTAAGAGAGCACTTGTGGTTGAAATAAAATAAAATGAGGAGCCCAATGGATAAGGAATTGTTCTACAAAGTACTAGATTTTGGACTTCTCTCACATTTCATCAAGGAGTGCAATCCCCAGCTAGAACCACTATTTTCTCCTAATTTTGAGAATCAAGGATAACTCCCCCAACTATAATTCATGAGAAAGTAGAGTTTAATTATGGCCAAGGAAATGTAAATCATTCAAAGCATGTTCACAAGATGAGTTTATAAAGGAAACCAAATGGAAGAGACCAAGTGATCTTAACATGAAATTCATTGGATTTATTACCCAATCAACCAATTGTGGTGGATTCCACTTAGTGTCCTAGTTTAGTTAAAGCAAAGATTTAAATTTTTTATAGAATTAAATTATATTAATTATTTTAAATTCTTATTTGGTTGCTTCTAGGAAAAATATTAATGAAGATAAGTCCTCTATCTTCTTTTTCAACACTCCCCAACTTGTTCAAAAGTAGGATTTCTCATATTCTTCACTTTCATATTGGTTTTCTTCCTTTGAACTACCTTAGGATTCCATTAGTGTGGGCTCTCAACATAGAGAGATATGGTAGGATGTGTTGGATAAGTTCCATAGGAGGCTAACTCATTAGACTTATAGATGGCTCTCGCTAGTTGGATGTGTGACTCTTTTAAAATCAATGGTTCAAGCCCTCCCTATTTATAGATGCTTTGTGTAGGTTGCATCTTCGAGTTTCCTTAAGGAATTTTATGCCCTTGCTCGATAATATTTTTGGGCTAGTAATTTGTCTTCTTCAAAGTGGATTCTAGTTAAATGGAATTATGTTTGTAGGCCAAAGAAAAAAGGAGGCCTTGGGCTCAAGCCTACATGTTTGAATGGTCAGGTCTTAGCTACCAATTTGTATTGGATATGGTGCACTTGCTAGGATTCGGATTGGACTAGAATCCTTACTCATAAGTACCTACATGGGGTGAATCCTTTTGATGTGCCCTAATATTGCCTTCTGGGGAAGGGATCTATGATTTGGGATACACTCAAGATTGGGGTGAAGCTCATCAAGGAGGGTCTTTTTTGGATTTTTAATGGAGGCTCTGATGCTCTCTTTTGGTATGAATCTTGGGATAGTTATCCACCTATTTTAATGGCGTTTCCTCATTTGCAAACCCTTTTTAATTGTTTGCTTGATGTTGGTTGGAGCAAGGTGGCGAACTTTAAATCTTGTCAGGCCTTGGGATAGGTGGAGGTGATGCATTGGAAGGAACCTCATGAGTGGTTGTCAGGTGGTTTTGAGGAAGATCATCAAGAGCTTGCTAGGATGTTGGTTGGGAGAAGGTATGTAATTCTCTTAAAGGGAGAGATGTCCTAGAGTGGGACCTTAATTAGAAGGGAATATTCTCGGCTACCTCAGCTTACTTGGTGTTGGATATAAAAAAAATTTAGTAGGTTGGTTTTCCCTAGTGGAAGAAGGTTTGGAACAAATTCTTTTGGCCCAAGTGTAATTTATTTATTTAGCTAGTTGTCCAAAAATAGGTTCCTTACTTGGGAGAATCTGAGGAAGAGAGGGTTCCAGGGCCCTTCTATATGTGTGCTTTGTCATAACAATGAAGATTGTGCTTCTCATCTCTTCTTCTTGTGTCCTTATTATCAAGAGCTTTGGAACATTTGGTAGCAGGTGTGAAACCATGCCTATGTTCATACTACTTTCTTGGTTGAGTTCTAGGATAGTTTGGGTAGGCCTCCTGCTCAAACTTCTTTTCTTCATATTGTTTGGACTATTGGGCCTACTTTAATTATTTGGCACCTTTAGTTGGAAAGGAATAGGAGGATATTTCAGGATGTGAGGTTGGATGTGATTCCGTTATGGAAAAAGGTCTACAACAAGATCTGAGAGACTACTTTTGCAAAGTTTGATCTCTTGGTTATGATGGATCCCAATGATATGGCTATTATTAGGAACTTGAATTTGGTTGATAATGGTTTTGGTTTTTTTGTTGGTAGGTGACCTTGGTAGGCCAAATAGAGAATACACCGTGAGGTTCAATGGTGCCCTCCTCCCCATGTTATCCTGAAGGTTATATTGATGGGTCCTCTAGGGGGAATCTTGGGCATGCAGGGATTGGTGGTATTGGTCGTGATAGTGAAGGTGGTGTTGTTTTTTATTCTCTACTTACAAGGGCTTTCATAGTAATAATCTTATGGAAGCCCTTGCTATTCTGGATGTGGTTGAGTAGTCTTGTTCTCTTGGTTGGAAAAAAATTAATCTGTGAATCTGACTCACATATTATGGTGGATATGTTGAGGGAGCAAAGAGTTGATGGTGCTAATTAGTAGTTGGCTATAGTGGTTAAGTAGATTTTAGACCTGTGTTGCTCTTTGGAATATGTTTCCTTTTGTCATATTTCATGGGAGTGGAATAGAGTGGTGGAATTTTGGCTAAGTGGACCTCTCAGCATTTGTAGAGATGGGATGTTAAGGATTGGGATCTTTTGCCACCAAAGTATGCTCTGGTTTTAGATATATTAATAATGGAGGACAGGAATAGGTAGTTGGTTTCTTGGTGGGATTCCCTGGTGGGACTCTTTTTGCTTCTTGGTGGGCCTTAGGCCTTTAGCTTTGTACTCCTTATGATTCAATAAATTTTTACCCCTTTTTTTAAAAAATGTATATTTTAAATTAATTGACTTAATTGAAAGTTATAAAATGATTTAAATCATTTCATTATAAATTATTTAAAATCTTAATATGCAAAGTCATGCATGCACTTTTTAATGTTATATTATAAGTGCATTGTACATGGGGGCCACTTTAATGAAGCTAATAATGCCCCTTGTAATGTGGACCCTAAGAGGTAGCACCAAGAAAAATCAAATTATTTTAAAAGAATAAAGTAAATTAACATATATATAATTTTATAGAATAAAATTATATTAATAATTTTAAACTAACCAATTTAATTAAAATTCATAAAATGATTTAAATTAATTAAAATCTTAATATGCAAAGTCATGCATGCACTTTTTAATGTTATATTATAAGTACATTGTATGGGTCACTTTAGTCAACTTAATAATGTCTCTAGTAATGTGGACCTAAGTGGCAACATCAAGCAATATTAAATTGTTTTTAAAGAATAAAGAACAAATTTGGGTGTGTGTGTGTATAAAGTCTCCATATACATGAAAGGATAAAAAGTTGACAAAATAATATAATGTGAGAATTAAGTCAAGTAGTTTTTTTATTTCTTTTAGTTGTTTTATATTCCTAAAAACATTAATGGTATTTTGCAGATGAGGCATACTAAGTTGGATGGCAATTCATGAACAAGCAAAGTTAAATTTAGATTTGCACATTTAATTTCAGATTTCCTTATTGTAGTAGTTTACCTTTTATTCCAAACAACACTTTGGGGAAGCTCATTTAATAATCAACAAGGCTTCTACCAAAATCTATGAGCATAATGAAAATCAACATGATTTATTTGAAGTATCTTTTTAGCAAGGTATATTATCTTCTCACCATAAAAATAGATGCTTGATTCTCAAATCCACTCCACATCCCCCATCCAAAACTCTAATCTAGCCATCTCACATCCAAATCTCTATCCATCCCACACTAGCATGCAAACACAAACAAAATTAAAATTAAAAATTAAAGATAAAATTCATCCAATTGTAAAAACCATTCTCATGGAACCTTAGACAAGTAATATTATGAAAATCCATTCTCAAGTTTCATACATAAATCCACTATCTATGAGCACCCTCTACTTTGGGGTGAGCTTCTCCCATCTTATCTACCCCACCCCATCCATACCCATCTATTATATTTGTATATATATATCCCATCATATCTAATTCATTATCCCTCCCCACTTTGATAGTGAGAATGGTAGGGGCATAATTTTGAAACATGCTTTGAACATCTTTTGATGTACCCCATCTTTTGAACCAAATCCTACTATTTTTCATCTCAAGCATTACAATATGTGATAAGTAGCATATATGGAGTGGTTCATGTTATTCTTATGCAACTTATTTTTTGGATATCATATCTTGAACTCTTCCATCATCCATCATGCACCCCTCCATCCATAAATTCAAGACCCCCATCCCCCCCATCCACTATCTGAATAATCTCTCCATCATTTAGTCTTTGTATCTAAACTTGGTAATCCCTAATCATTGGTTTCAATAAAATGAATTCCCACATGTAATATAATGCAACCAATCCAAAGAAATCCAAAATAATTCCAACTAAATGCAAGCAATCCTAACCCACACCAATCTTTCTAAGAAATCTAGCACATCACCTAACAACATCTATCAATTTTATGTCTAGCCTTACTACAAACCTTATTGCTAATCAAAAATCATTATTGGGATATATAATTACCAATCCTTGTGTAACTCTCAGGATATATCATACCCACATCTTGATAATTATATCATCATCATCATCAATCAATCAATTATTTGTTTCTAGCTTGACCAAGAATAAAATTTTGTTTGTCTTTGTATTAATTGTGCATACTTTCTTGCTTGTGTGTGTTATCATTTATGTTCATGTTATGGTCATTGAAACATACCACCATAATGACATCATGGTATTCCATAACATGGTGTCATATGATATTCTATTTCTTGTGATATTTTCTTTTGAATCAGTCCTTCATGCACTTGGCACATCATCACCCAAGTTTTTATACCTTGGTAAATACATTGTGCTACATCAAACTAGGTTGCTCAACCAACTAACATGAATATCCCCCTATCCATTAACATATCCCTCCCCTTCATTCCTCAACCATCCTTATCATCCTAATTTATTTATTCCAATCCCTTCTTCCATCATTAGCATCCCCTTCTAACCTCACTTTTCTTCTACTTTCATCCATAAACATATTTCATCCATTTTGAGAGTACACCCTTGTTCTTCAAACTTACCTATCATATTTAAGGGGCCTCCTTACCCCATTCCTCTTCA